>CANDYH010000419.1:0-23798 GCA_947396885.1 Heligmosomoides polygyrus polygyrus | reverse complement strand
CGTTCTTTGCGTGGCCTGCCGTACCCGGAGCCGGCAAGCCTCGACTGACGCTGCGTAAGTAGGCGTCCGTGGCTAGGTTTCGGCTACGTTCTTTGCGTGGCCTGCCGTACCCCAAGCCGACAAGCTTCGACTGACGCTGGCTAAGCAATCGTCCGTAGCTAGGTTTCGGCTACGTTCTTTGCGTGGCCTGCCGTACCCGGAGCCGGCAAGCTTCGACTGACGATGCGTAAGTAGGCGTCCGTCGCTAGGTTTCGGCTACGTTCTTTGCGTGGCCTGCCGTACCCCAAGCCGACAATCCTCGACTGACGCTGGCTAAGCAATCGTCCGTAGCTAGGTTTCAGCTACGTTCTTTGCGTGCCCCGTTATACCCAAAGCCGGCAAGCCTCGGCTGACGCTGGCTAAGCGTCCGTAGCTATGTTTCGGCTACTTTAGTTGCGTGCCCCGCCATACCCGAAGCCGGCAGGCCTCGACTGACGCTGCGTAAGCAGGCGTCCGTAGCTAGGTTTCGACTACTTTCTTTGCGTGGCCTGCCGTACCCGAAGCCTGCAAGCCTCGACTGACGCTGGCTAAGCAATCGTCCGTAGCTAGGTTTCGACTACTTTCTTTGTGTGGCCTGCCGTACCCGAAGCCGGCAAGCCTCGACTGACGCTGGCTAAGCAATCGTCCGTAGCTAGGTTTCGGCTACTTTCTTTGCGTGCCCCGCCATACCCAAAGCCGGCAAGCCTCGATTGACGCTGGCTAAGCAATCGTTCGTAGCTAGGTTTCGGCTACTTTCTTTGCGTGCCCCGCCATACCCAAAGCCGGCAAGCCTCGATTGACGCTGGCTAAGCAATCGTCCGTAGCTAGGTTTCGGCTACGTTCTTTGCGTGGCCCGCCATTCCCGAAGCCGGCAAGCTTCGACTGATGCTGGCTAAGCAATCGTCCGTAGCTAGGTTTCGGCTACGTTCTTTGCGTGGCCTGCCGTACCCCAAGCCGGCAATCCTCGACTGACGCTGGCTAAGCAATCGTCCGTAGCTAGGTTTCGGCTACTTTCTTTGCGTGCCCCGCCATACCAGGAGCCGGCAAGCCTCGATTGACGCTGGCTAAGCAATCGTCCGTAGCTAGGTTTCGGCTACGTTCTTTGCGTGGCCCGCCATTCCCGAAGCCGGCAAGCTTCGACTGACGCTGGCTAAGCAATCGTCCGTAGCTAGGTTTCGGCTAGGTTCTTTGCGTGGCCTGCCGTACCCCAAGCCGGCAATCCTCGACTGACGCTGGCAAAGCAATCGTCCGTAGCTAGGTTTCGGCTACTTTCTTTGCGTGCCCCGCCATACCAGGAGCCGGCAAGCCTCGATTGACGCTGGCTAAGCAATCGTCCGTAGCTAGGTTTCGGCTACGTTCTTTGCGTGGCCCGCCATTCCCGAAGCCGGCAAGCCTCGACTGACGCTGGCTAAGCAATCGTCCGTAGCTAGGTTTCGGCTACGTTCTTTGCGTGGCCTGCCGTACCCGGAGCCGGCAAGCCTCGACTGACGCTGCGTAAGTAGGCGTCCGTAGCTAGGTTTCGGCTACGCTCTTTGCGTGGCCGCCATTTCCGAAGCCGGCAAGCCTCGACTGACGCTGCGCAAGCAGGCGTCCGTAGCTATGTTTCGGCTACTTTAGTTGCGTGCCCCGCCATACCCGATGCCGGTAGGCCTCGACTGACCCTGCGTAAGCAGGCGTCCGTAGCTAGGTTTCGACTACTTTCTTTGCGTGCCCCGCCATACCCAAAGCCGGCAAGCCTCGACTGACGCTGGCTAAGCAATCGTCCGTAGCTAGGTTTCGGCTACGTTCTTTGCGTGGCCTGCCGTACCCGAAGCCGGCAAGCCTCGACTGACGCTGGCTAAGCAATCGTCCGTAGCTAGGTTTCGGCTACGTTCTTTGCGTGGCCCGCCATTCCCGAAGCCGGCAAGCCTCGACTGACGCTGGCTAAGCAATCGTCCGTAGCTAGGTTTCGGCTACGTTCTTTGCGTGGCCTGCCGTACCCGAAGCCGGCAAGCCTCGACTGACGCAGGCTAAGCAATCGTCCGTAGCTAGGTTTCGGCTACGTTCTTTGCGTGGCCCGCCATTCCCGAAGCCGGCAAGCCTCGACTGACGCTGGCTAAGCAATCGTCCGTAGCTAGGTTTCGGCTACGTTCTTTGCGTGGCCTGCCGTTCCCCAAGCCGGCAATCCTCGACTGACGCTGGCTAAGCAATCGTCCGTAGCTAGGTTTCGGCTACGTTCTTTGCGTGGCCTGCCGTACCCCAAGCCGGCAATCCTCGACTGACGCTGGCTAAGCAATCGTCCGTAGCTAGGTTTCGGCTACTTTCTTTGCGTGCCCCGCCATACCAGGAGCCGGCAAGCCTCGATTGACGCTGGCTAAGCAATCGTCCGTAGCTAGGTTTCGGCTACGTTCTTTGCGTGGCCCGCCATTCCCGAAGCCGGCAAGCTTCGACTGACGCTGGCTAAGCAATCGTCCGTAGCTAGGTTTCGGCTAGGTTCTTTGCGTGGCCTGCCGTACCCCAAGCCGGCAATCCTCGACTGACGCTGGCAAAGCAATCGTCCGTAGCTAGGTTTCGGCTACTTTCTTTGCGTGCCCCGCCATACCAGGAGCCGGCAAGCCTCGATTGACGCTGGCTAAGCAATCGTCCGTAGCTAGGTTTCGGCTACGTTCTTTGCGTGGCCCGCCATTCCCGAAGCCGGCAAGCCTCGACTGACGCTGGCTAAGCAATCGTCCGTAGCTAGGTTTCGGCTACGTTCTTTGCGTGGCCTGCCGTACCCGGAGCCGGCAAGCCTCGACTGACGCTGCGTAAGTAGGCGTCCGTAGCTAGGTTTCGGCTACGTTCTTTGCGTGGCCGCCATTTCCGAAGCCGGCAAGCCTCGACTGACGCTGCGCAAGCAGGCGTCCGTAGCTATGTTTCGGCTACTTTAGTTGCGTGCCCCGCCATACCCGAAGCCGGTAGGCCTCGACTGACCCTGCGTAAGCAGGCGTCCGTAGCTAGGTTTCGACTACTTTCTTTGCGTGCCCCGCCATACCCAAAGCCGGCAAGCCTCGACTGACGCTGGCTAAGCAATCGTCCGTAGCTAGGTTTCGGCTACGTTCTTTGTGTGGCCTGCCGTACCCGAAGCCGGCAAGCCTCGACTGACGCTGGCTAAGCAATCGTCCGTAGCTAGGTTTCGGCTACGTTCTTTGCGTGGCCCGCCATTCCCGAAGCCGGCAAGCCTCGACTGACGCTGGCTAAGCAATCGTCCGTAGCTAGGTTTCGGCTACGTTCTTTGCGTGGCCTGCCGTACCCGAAGCCGGCAAGCCTCGACTGACGCAGGCTAAGCAATCGTCCGTAGCTAGGTTTCGGCTACGTTCTTTGCGTGGCCCGCCATTCCCGAAGCCGGCAAGCCTCGACTGACGCTGGCTAAGCAATCGTCCGTAGCTAGGTTTCGGCTACGTTCTTTGCGTGGCCTGCCGTTCCCCAAGCCGGCAATCCTCGACTGACGCTGGCTAAGCAATCGTCCGTAGCTAGGTTTCGGCTACGTTCTTTGCGTGGCCTGCCGTACCCCAAGCCGGCAATCCTCGACTGACGCTGGCTAAGCAATCGTCCGTAGCTAGGTTTCGGCTACTTTCTTTGCGTGCCCCGCCATACCAGGAGCCGGCAAGCCTCGATTGACGCTGGCTAAGCAATCGTCCGTAGCTAGGTTTCGGCTACGTTCTTTGCGTGGCCCGCCATTTCCGAAGCCGGCAAGCCTCGACTGACGCTGGCTAAGCAATCGTCCGTAGCTAGGTTTCGGCTACGTTCTTTGCGTGGCCCGCCATACCCGGAGCCGGCAAGCCTCGACTGACGCTGCGTAAGTAGGCGTCCGTAGCTAGGTTTCGGCTACGCTCTTTGCGTGGCCGCCATTTCCAAAGCCGGCAAGCCTCGACTGACGCTGCGCAAGCAGGCGTCCGTAGCTATGTTTCGGCTACTTTAGTTGCGTGCCCCGCCATACCCGAAGCCGGTAGGCCTCGACTGACCCTGCGTAAGCAGGCGTCCGTAGCTAGGTTTCGACTACTTTCTTTGCGTGCCCCGCCATACCCAAAGCCGGCAAGCCTCGACTGACGCTGGCTAAGCAATCGTCCGTAGCTAGGTTTCGGCTACGTTCTTTGCGTGGCCCGCCATACCCAAACTAGGTTTCGACTACTTTCTTTGCGTGCCCCGCCATACCCAAAGCCGGCAAGCCTCGACTGACGCTGCGTAAGCAGGCGTCCGTGGCTAGGTTTCGACTACTTTCTTTGCGTGCCCCGCCATACCCAAAGCCGGCAAGCCTCGACTGACGCTGCGTAAGCAGGCGTCCGTGGCTAGGTTTCGACTACTTTCTTTGCGTGCCCCGCCATACCCAAAGCCGGCAATCCTCGACTGACGCTGGCTAAGCAATCGTCCGTAGCTAGGTTTCGGCTACTTTCTTTGCGTGCCCCGCCATACCAGGAGCCGGCAAGCCTCGACTGACGCTGCGTAAGCAGGCGTCCGTAGCTAGGTTTCGACTACTTTCTTTGCGTGCCCCGCCATACCCAAAGCCGGCAAGCCTCGACTGACGCTGCGTAGGCAGGCGTCCGTAGCTAGGTTTGGGCTACGTTCTTTGCGTGCCCCGCCATACCCAAAGCCGGCAAGCCTCGACTGACGCTGCGTAAGCAGGCGTCCGTAGCTAGGTTTCGACTACTTTCTTTGCGTGGCATGCCGTACACCAAGCCGGCAATCCTCGACTGACGCTGGCTAAGCAATCGTCCGTAGCTAGGTTTCGGCTACTTTCTTTGCGTGCCCCGCTATACCAGGAGCCGGCAAGCCTCGATTGACGCTGGCTAAGCAATCGTCCGTAGCTAGGTTTCGGCTACGTTCTTTGCGTGGCCCGCCATTCCCGAAGCCGGCAAGCCTCGACTGACGCTGGCTAAGCAATCGTCCGTAGCTAGGTTTCGGCTACGTTCTTTGCGTGGCCTGCCGTACCCGAAGCCGGCAATCCTCGACTGACGCTGGCTAAGCAATCGTCCGTAGCTAGGTTTCGGCTACGTTCTTTGCGTGGCCCGCCATACCAGGAGCCGGCAAGCCTCGATTGACGCTAGCTAAGCAATCGTCCGTAGCTAGGTTTCGGCTACGTTCTTTTCGTGGCCCGCCATTCCCGAAGCCGGCAAGCCTCGACTGACGCTGCGTAGGCAGGCGTCCGTAGCTAGGTTTGGGCTACGTTCTTTGCGTGCCCCGCCATACCCAAAGCCGGCAAGCCTCGACTGACGCTGGCTAAGCAATCGTCCGTAGCTAGGTTTCGGCTACTTTCTTTGCGTGCCCCGCCATACCCAAAGCCGGCAAGCCTCGATTGACGCTGGCTAAGCAATCGTCCGTAGCTAGGTTTCGGCTACTTTCTTTGCGTGCCCCGCCATACCCAAAGCCGGCAAGCCTCGATTGACGCTGGCTAAGCAATCGTCCGTAGCTAGGTTTCGGCTACGTTCTTTGCGTGGCCCGCCATTCCCGAAGCCGGCAAGCTTCGACTGACGCTGGCTAAGCAATCGTCCGTAGCTAGGTTTCGGCTACGTTCTTTGCGTGGCCTGCCGTACCCCAAGCCGGCAATCCTCGACTGACGCTGGCTAAGCAATCGTCCGTAGCTAGGTTTTGGCTACTTTCTTTGCGTGCCCCGCCATACCAGGAGCCGGCAAGCCTCGATTGACGCTGGCTAAGCAATCGTCCGTAGCTAGGTTTCGGCTACGTTCTTTGCGTGGCCCGCCATTCCCGAAGCCGGCAAGCTTCGACTGACGCTGGCTAAGCAATCGTCCGTAGCTAGGTTTCGGCTAGGTTCTTTGCGTGGCCTGCCGTACCCCAAGCCGGCAATCCTCGACTGACGCTGGCAAAGCAATCGTCCGTAGCTAGGTTTCGGCTACTTTCTTTGCGTGCCCCGCCATACCAGGAGCCGGCAAGCCTCGATTGACGCTGGCTAAGCAATCGTCCGTAGCTAGGTTTCGGCTACGTTCTTTGCGTGGCCCGCCATTCCCGAAGCCGGCAAGCCTCGACTGACGCTGGCTAAGCAATCGTCCGTAGCTAGGTTTCGGCTACGTTCTTTGCGTGGCCTGCCGTACCCGGAGCCGGCAAGCCTCGACTGACGCTGCGTAAGTAGGCGTCCGTAGCTAGGTTTCGGCTACGCTCTTTGCGTGGCCGCCATTTCCGAAGCCGGCAAGCCTCGACTGACGCTGCGCAAGCAGGCGTCCGTAGCTATGTTTCGGCTACTTTAGTTGCGTGCCCCGCCATACCCGAAGCCGGTAGGCCTCGACTGACCCTGCGTAAGCAGGCGTCCGTAGCTAGGTTTCGACTACTTTCTTTGCGTGCCCCGCCATACCCAAAGCCGGCAAGCCTCGACTGACGCTGGCTAAGCAATCGTCCGTAGCTAGGTTTCGGCTACGTTCTTTGCGTGGCCTGCCGTACCCGAAGCCGGCAAGCCTCGACTGACGCTGGCTAAGCAATCGTCCGTAGCTAGGTTTCGGCTACGTTCTTTGCGTGGCCTGCCGTACCCGAAGCCGGCAAGCCTCGACTGACTCAGGCTAAGCAATCGTCCGTAGCTAGGTTTCGGCTACGTTCTTTGCGTGGCCCGCCATTCCCGAAGCCGGCAAGCCTCGACTGACGCTGGCTAAGCAATCGTCCGTAGCTAGGTTTCGGCTACGTTCTTTGCGTGGCCTGCCGTACCCCAAGCCGGCAATCCTCGACTGACGCTGGCTAAGCAATCGTCCGTAGCTAGGTTTCGGCTACGTTCTTTGCGTGGCCTGCCGTACCCCAAGCCGGCAATCCTCGACTGACGCTGGCTAAGCAATCGTCCGTAGCTAGGTTTCGGCTACTTTCTTTGCGTGCCCCGCCATACCAGGAGCCGGCAAGCCTCGATTGACGCTGGCTAAGCAATCGTCCGTAGCTAGGTTTCGGCTACGTTCTTTGCGTGGCCCGCCATTCCCGAAGCCGGCAAGCCTCGACTGACGCTGGCTAAGCAATCGTCCGTAGCTAGGTTTCGGCTACGTTCTTTGCGTGGCCCGCCATACCCGGAGCCGGTAGGCCTCGACTGACCCTGCGTAAGCAGGCGTCCGTAGCTAGGTTTCGACTACTTTCTTTGCGTGCCCCGCCATACCCAAAGCCGGCAAGCCTCGACTGACGCTGGCTAAGCAATCGTCCGTAGCTAGGTTTCGGCTACGTTCTTTGCGTGGCCCGCCATACCCAAAGCCGGCAAGCCTCGACTGACGCTGCGTAAGCAGGCGTCCGTAGCTAGGTTTCGACTACTTTCTTTGCGTGCCCCGCCATACCCAAAGCCGGCAAGCCTCGACTGACGCTGCGTAAGCAGGCGTCCGTGGCTAGGTTTCGACTACTTTCTTTGCGTGCCCCGCCATACCCAAAGCCGGCAAGCCTCGACTGACGCTGCGTAAGCAGGCGTCCGTGGCTAGGTTTCGACTACTTTCTTTGCGTGCCCCGCCATACCCAAAGCCGGCAATCCTCGACTGACGCTGGCTAAGCAATCGTCCGTAGCTAGGTTTCGGCTACTTTCTTTGCGTGCCCCGCCATACCAGGAGCCGGCAAGCCTCGACTGACGCTGCGTAAGCAGGCGTCCGTAGCTAGGTTTCGACTACTTTCTTTGCGTGCCCCGCCATACCCAAAGCCGGCAAGCCTCGACTGACGCTGCGTAGGCAGGCGTCCGTAGCTAGGTTTGGGCTACGTTCTTTGCGTGCCCCGCCATACCCAAAGCCGGCAAGCCTCGACTGACGCTGCGTAAGCAGGCGTCCGTAGCTAGGTTTCGACTGCTTTCTTTGCGTGGCCTGCCGTACACCAAGCCGGCAATCCTCGACTGACGCTGGCTAAGCAATCGTCCGTAGCTAGGTTTCGGCTACTTTCTTTGCGTGCCCCGCTATACCAGGAGCCGGCAAGCCTCGATTGACGCTGGCTAAGCAATCGTCCGTAGCTAGGTTTCGGCTACGTTCTTTGCGTGGCCGCCATTTCCAAAGCCGGCAAGCCTCGACTGACGCTGCGCAAGCAGGCGTCCGTAGCTATGTTTCGGCTACTTTAGTTGCGTGCCCCGCCATACCCGAAGCCGGTAGGCCTCGACTGACCCTGCGTAAGCAGGCGTCCGTAGCTAGGTTTCGACTACTTTCTTTGCGTGCCCCGCCATACCCAAAGCCGGCAAGCCTCGACTGACGCTGGCTAAGCAATCGTCCGTAGCTAGGTTTCGGCTACGTTCTTTGCGTGGCCCGCCATACCCAAAGCCGGCAAGCCTCGACTGACGCTGCGCAAGCAGGCGTCCGTAGCTATGTTTCGGCTACTTTAGTTGCGTGCCCCGCCATACCCGAAGCCGGTAGGCCTCGACTGACCCTGCGTAAGCAGGTGTCCGTAGCTAGGTTTCGACTACTTTCTTTGCGTGCCCCGCCATACCCAAAGCCGGCAAGCCTCGACTGACGCTGGCTAAGCAATCGTCCGTAGCTAGGTTTCGGCTACGTTCTTTGCGTGGCCCGCCATACCCAAAGCCGGCAAGCCTCGACTGACGCTGCGTAAGCAGGCGTCCGTAGCTAGGTTTCGACTACTTTCTTTGCGTGCCCCGCCATACCCAAAGCCGGCAAGCCTCGACTGACGCTGCGTAAGCAGGCGTCCGTGGCTAGGTTTCGACTACTTTCTTTGCGTGCCCCGCCATACCCAAAGCCGGCAAGCCTCGACTGACGCTGCGTAAGCAGGCGTCCGTGGCTAGGTTTCGACTACTTTCTTTGCGTGCCCCGCCATACCCAAAGCCGGCAATCCTCGACTGACGCTGGCTAAGCAATCGTCCGTAGCTAGGTTTCGGCTACTTTCTTTGCGTGCCCCGCCATACCAGGAGCCGGCAAGCCTCGACTGACGCTGCGTAAGCAGGCGTCCGTAGCTAGGTTTCGACTACTTTCTTTGCGTGCCCCGCCATACCCAAAGCCGGCAAGCCTCGACTGACCCTGCGTAGGCAGGCGTCCGTAGCTAGGTTTGGGCTACGTTCTTTGCGTGCCCCGCCATACCCAAAGCCGGCAAGCCTCGACTGACGCTGCGTAAGCAGGCGTCCGTAGCTAGGTTTCGACTACTTTCTTTGTGTGGCCTGCCGTACCCGAAGCCGGCAAGCCTCGACTGACGCTGGCTAAGCAATCGTCCGTAGCTAGGTTTCGGCTACTTTCTTTGCGTGCCCCGCCATACCCAAAGCCGGCAAGCCTCGATTGACGCTGGCTAAGCAATCGTCCGTAGCTAGGTTTCGGCTACTTTCTTTGCGTGCCCCGCCATACCCAAAGCCGGCAAGCCTCGATTGACGCTGGCTAAGCAATCGTCCGTAGCTAGGTTTCGGCTACGTTCTTTGCGTGGCCCGCCATTCCCGAAGCCGGCAAGCTTCGACTGACGCTGGCTAAGCAATCGTCCGTAGCTAGGTTTCGGCTACGTTCTTTGCGTGGCCTGCCGTACCCCAAGCCGGCAATCCTCGACTGACGCTGGCTAAGCAATCGTCCGTAGCTAGGTTTCGGCTACTCTCTTTGCGTGCCCCGCCATACCAGGAGCCGGCAAGCCTCGATTGACGCTGGCTAAGCAATCGTCCGTAGCTAGGTTTCGGCTACGTTCTTTGCGTGGCCCGCCATTCCCGAAGCCGGCAAGCCTCGACTGACGCTGGCTAAGCAATCGTCCGTAGCTAGGTTTCGGCTACGTTCTTTGCGTGGCCTGCCGTACCCGAAGCCGGCAATCCTCGACTGACGCTGGCTAAGCAATCGTCCGTAGCTAGGTTTCGGCTACGTTCTTTTCGTGGCCCGCCATTCCCGAAGCCGGCAAGCCTCGACTGACGCTGGCTAAGCAATCGTCCGTAGCTAGGTTTGGGCTACGTTCTTTGCGTGCCCCGCCATACCCAAAGCCGGCAAGCCTCGACTGACGCTGGCTAAGCAATCGTCCGTAGCTAGGTTTCGGCTACGTTCTTTGCGTGGCCTGCCGTACCCCAAGCCGGCAAGCCTCGACTGACGCTGGCTAAGCAATCGTCCGTAGCTAGGTTTCGGCTACTTTCTTTGCGTGCCCCGCCATACCCAAAGCCGGCAAGCCTCGATTGACGCTGGCTAAGCAATCGTCCGTAGGTAGGTTTCGGCTACTTTCTTTGCGTGCCCCGCCATACACAAAGCCGGCAAGCCTCGATTGACGCTGGCTAAGCAATCGTCCGTAGCTAGGTTTCGGCTACTTTCTTTGCGTGGCCCGCCATTCCCGAAGCCGGCAAGCCTCGACTGACGCTGGCTAAGCAATCGTCCGTAGCTAGGTTTCGGCTACTTTCTTTGCGTGCCCCGCCATACCAGGAGCCGGCAAGCCTCGATTGACGCTGGCTAAGCAATCGTCCGTAGCTAGGTTTCGGCTACGTTCTTTGCGTGGCCCGCCATTCCCGAAGCCGGCAAGCCTCGACTGACGCTGGCTAAGCAATCGTCCGTAGCTAGGTTTCGGCTACGTTCTTTGCGTGGCCCGCCATACCCGGAGCCGGCAAGCCTCGACTGACGCTGCGTAAGTAGGCGTCCGTAGCTAGGTTTCGGCTACGTTCTTTGCGTGGCCCGCCATACCCAAAGCCGGCAAGCTTCGACTGACGCTGGCTAAGCAATCGTCCGTAGCTAGGTTTCGGCTACTTTCTTTGCGTGCCCCGCCATACCAGGAGCCGGCAAGCCTCGATTGACGCTGGCTAAGCAATCGTCCGTAGCTAGGTTTCGGCTACGTTCTTTGCGTGGCCCGCCATTCCCGAAGCCGGCAAGCCTCGACTGACGCTGCGTAAGTAGGCGTCCGTAGCTAGGTTTCGGCTACGCTCTTTGCGTGGCCGCCATTTCCGAAGCCGGCAAGCCTCGACTGACGCTGCGTAAGCAGGCGTCCGTAGCTAGGTTTAGGCTACGTTCTTTGCGTGGCCCGCCATACCCAAAGCCGGCAAGCCTCGACTGACGCTGGCTAAGCAATCGTCCGTAGCTAGGTTTCGGCTACGTTCTTTGCGTGGCCTGCCGTACCCGAAGCCGGCAAGCCTCGACTGACGCTGGCTAAGCAATCGTCCGTAGCTAGGTTTCGGCTACGTTCTTTGCGTGGCCTGCCGTACCCCAAGCCGGCAATCCTCGACTGACGCTGGCTAAGCAATCGTCCGTAGCTAGGTTTCGGCTACGTTCTTTGCGTGGCCGCCATTTCCGAAGCCGGCAAGCCTCGACTGACGCTGCGTAAGCAGGCGTCCGTAGCTAGGTTTAGGCTACGTTCTTTGCGTGGCCCGCCATACCCAAAGCCGGCAAGCCTCGACTGACGCTGGCTAAGCAATCGTCCGTAGCTAGGTTTCGGCTACGTTCTTTGCGTGGCCTGCCGTACCCGAAGCCGGCAAGCCTCGACTGACGCTGGCTAAGCAATCGTCCGTAGCTAGGTTTCGGCTACGTTCTTTGCGTGGCCCGCCATTCCTGAAGCCGGCAAGCCTCGACTGACGCTGGCTAAGCAATCGTCCGTAGCTAGGTTTCGGCTACGTTCTTTGCGTGCCCCGCCATACCAGGAGCCGGCAAGCCTCGATTGACGCTGGCTAAGCAATCGTCCGTAGCTAGGTTTCGGCTACGTTCTTTGCGTGGCCCGCCATTCCCGAAGCCGGCAAGCCTCGACTGACGCTGGCTAAGCAATCGTCCGTAGCTAGGTTTCGGCTACGTTCTTTGCGTGGCCCGCCATACCCGGAGCCGGCAAGCCTCGACTGACGCTGCGTAAGTAGGCGTCCGTAGCTAGGTTTCGGCTACGTTCTTTGCGTGGCCCGCCATACCCAAAGCCGGCAAGCTTCGACTGACGCTGGCTAAGCAATCGTCCGTAGCTAGGTTTCGGCTACTTTCTTTGCGTGCCCCGCCATACCAGGAGCCGGCAAGCCTCGATTGACGCTGGCTAAGCAATCGTCCGTAGCTAGGTTTCGGCTACGTTCTTTGCGTGGCCCGCCATTCCCGAAGCCGGCAAGCCTCGACTGACGCTGCGTAAGTAGGCGTCCGTAGCTAGGTTTCGGCTACGCTCTTTGCGTGGCCGCCATTTCCGAAGCCGGCAAGCCTCGACTGACGCTGCGTAAGCAGGCGTCCGTAGCTAGGTTTGGGCTACGTTCTTTGCGTGGCCCGCCATTCCCGAAGCCGGCAAGCTTCGACTGACGCTGGCTACGCAATCGTCCGTAGCTAGGTTTCGGCTACGTTCTTTGCGTGGCCTGCCGTACCCCTAGCCGGCAATCCTCGACTGACGCTGGCTAAGCAATCGTCCGTAGCTAGGTTTCGGCTACTTTCTTTGCGTGCCCCGCCATTCCCGAAGCCGGCAAGCTTCGACTGACGCTGGCTAAGCAATCGTCCGTAGCTAGGTTTCGGCTACGTTCTTTGCGTGGCCTGCCGTACCCGGAGCCGGCAAGCCTCGACTGACGCTGCGTAAGTAGGCGTCCGTAGCTAGGTTTCGGCTACGCTCTTTGCGTGGCCGCCATTTCCGAAGCCGGCAAGCCTCGACTGACGCTGCGCAAGCAGGCGTCCGTAGCTATGTTTCGGCTACTTTAGTTGCGTGCCCCGCCATACCCGAAGCCGGTAGGCCTCGACTGACCCTGCGTAAGCAGGCGTCCGTAGCTAGGTTTCGACTACTTTCTTTGCGTGCCCCGCCATACCCAAAGCCGGCAAGCCTCGACTGACGCTGGCTAAGCAATCGTCCGTAGCTAGGTTTCGGCTACGTTCTTTGCGTGGCCTGCCGTACCCGAAGCCGGCAAGCCTCGACTGACGCTGGCTAAGCAATCGTCCGTAGCTAGGTTTCGGCTACGTTCTTTGCGTGGCCTGCCGTACCCGAAGCCGGCAAGCCTCGACTGACGCTGGCTAAGCAATCGTCCGTAGCTAGGTTTCGGCTACGTTCTTTGCGTGGCCCGCCATTCCCGAAGCCGGCAAGCCTCGACTGACGCTGGCTAAGCAATCGTCCGTAGCTAGGTTTCGGCTACTTTCTTTGCGTGGCCCGCCATTCCCGAAGCCGGCAAGCCTCGACTGACGCTGGCTAAGCAATCGTCCGTAGCTAGGTTTCGGCTACTTTCTTTGCGTGCCCCGCCATACCAGGAGCCGGCAATCCTCGATTGACGCTGGCTAAGCAATCGTCCGTAGCTAGGTTTCGGCTACGTTCTTTGCGTGGCCCGCCATTCCCGAAGCCGGCAAGCCTCGACTGACGCTGGCTAAGCAATCGTCCGTAGCTAGGTTTCGGCTACGTTCTTTGCGTGGCCCGCCATACCCGGAGCCGGCAAGCCTCGACTGACGCTGCGTAAGTAGGCGTCCGTAGCTAGGTTTCGGCTACGTTCTTTGCGTGGCCCGCCATACCCAAAGCCGGCAAGCTTCGACTGACGCTGGCTAAGCAATCGTCCGTAGCTAGGTTTCGGCTACTTTCTTTGCGTGCCCCGCCATACCAGGAGCCGGCAAGCCTCGATTGACGCTGGCTAAGCAATCGTCCGTAGCTAGGTTTCGGCTACGTTCTTTGCGTGGCCCGCCATTCCCGAAGCCGGCAAGCCTCGACTGACGCTGCGTAAGTAGGCGTCCGTAGCTAGGTTTCGGCTACGCTCTTTGCGTGGCCGCCATTTCCGAAGCCGGCAAGCCTCGACTGACGCTGCGTAAGCAGGCGTCCGTAGCTAGGTTTAGGCTACGTTCTTTGCGTGGCCCGCCATACCCAAAGCCGGCAAGCCTCGACTGACGCTGGCTAAGCAATCGTCCGTAGCTAGGTTTCGGCTACGTTCTTTGCGTGGCCTGCCGTACCCGAAGCCGGCAAGCCTCGACTGACGCTGGCTAAGCAATCGTCCGTAGCTAGGTTTCGGCTACGTTCTTTGCGTGGCCCGCCATTCCCGAAGCCGGCAAGCCTCGACTGACGCTGGCTAAGCAATCGTCCGTAGCTAGGTTTCGGCTACGTTCTTTGCGTGGCCTGCCGTACCCCAAGCCGGCAATCCTCGACTGACGCTGGCTAAGCAATCGTCCGTAGCTAGGTTTCGGCTACGTTCTTTGCGTGGCCCGCCATTCCCGAAGCCGGCAAGCCTCGACTGACGCTGGCTAAGCAATCGTCCGTAGCTAGGTTTCGGCTACGTTCTTTGCGTGGCCCGCCATACCCAAAGCCGGCAAGCTTCGACTGACGCTGGCTAAGCAATCGTCCGTAGCTAGGTTTCGGCTACTTTCTTTGCGTGCCCCGCCATACCAGGAGCCGGCAAGCCTCGATTGACGCTGGCTAAGCAATCGTCCGTAGCTAGGTTTCGGCTACGTTCTTTGCGTGGCCCGCCATTCCCGAAGCCGGCAAGCCTCGACTGACGCTGCGTAAGTAGGCGTCCGTAGCTAGGTTTCGGCTACGCTCTTTGCGTGGCCGCCATTTCCGAAGCCGGCAAGCCTCGACTGACGCTGCGTAAGCAGGCGTCCGTAGCTAGGTTTGGGCTACGTTCTTTGCGTGGCCCGCCATTCCCGAAGCCGGCAAGCTTCGACTGACGCTGGCTACGCAATCGTCCGTAGCTAGGTTTCGGCTACGTTCTTTGCGTGGCCTGCCGTACCCCTAGCCGGCAATCCTCGACTGACGCTGGCTAAGCAATCGTCCGTAGCTAGGTTTCGGCTACTTTCTTTGCGTGCCCCGCCATTCCCGAAGCCGGCAAGCTTCGACTGACGCTGGCTAAGCAATCGTCCGTAGCTAGGTTTCGGCTACGTTCTTTGCGTGGCCTGCCGTACCCGGAGCCGGCAATCCTCGACTGACGCTGGCTAAGCAATCGTCCGCAGCTAGGTTTCGGCTACGTTCTTTGCGTGGCCTGCCGTACCCCAAGCCGGCAATCCTCGACTGACGCTGGCTAAGCAATCGTCCGCAGCTAGGTTTCGGCTACGTTCTTTGCGTGGCCCGCCATTCCCGAAGCCGGCAAGCCTCGACTGACGCTGGCTAAGCAATCGTCCGTAGCTAGGTTTCGGCTACTTTCTTTGCGTGCCCCGCCATACCAGGAGCCGGCAAGCCTCGATTGACGCTGGCTAAGCAATCGTCCGTAGCTAGGTTTCGGCTACGTTCTTTGCGTGGCCCGCCATTCCCGAAGCCGGCAAGCCTCGACTGACGCTGGCTAAGCAATCGTCCGTAGCTAGGTTTCGGCTACGTTCTTTGCGTGGCCCGCCATACCCGGAGCCGGCAAGCCTCGACTGACGCTGCGTAAGTAGGCGTCCGTAGCTAGGTTTCGGCTACGCTCTTTGCGTGGCCGCCATTTCCAAAGCCGGCAAGCCTCGACTGACGCTGCGCAAGCAGGCGTCCGTAGCTATGTTTCGGCTACTTTAGTTGCGTGCCCCGCCATACCCGAAGCCGGTAGGCCTCGACTGACCCTGTGTAAGCAGGCGTCCGTAGCTAGGTTTCGACTACTTTCTTTGCGTGCCCCGCCATACCCAAAGCCGGCAAGCCTCGACTGACGCTGGCTAAGCAATCGTCCGTAGCTAGGTTTCGGCTACGTTCTTTGCGTGGCCTGCCGTACCCGAAGCTGACAAGCCTCGACTGACGCTGGCTAAGCAATCGTCCGTAGCTAGGTTTCGGCTACGTTCTTTGCGTGGCCCGCCATTCCCGAAGCCGGCAAGCCTCGACTGACGCTGGCTAAGCAATCGTCCGTAGCTAGGTTTCGGCTACGTTCTTTGCCTGGCCCGTCATACCCAAAGCCGGCAAGCCTCGATTGACGCTGGCTAAGCAATCGTCCGAAGCTAGGTTTCGGCTACTTTGTTTGCGTGCCCCGCCATTCCCGAAGCCGGCAAGCTTCGACTGACGCTGGCTAAGCAATCGTCCGTAGCTAGGTTTCGGCTACGTTCTTTGCGTGGCCTGCAGTACCCCAAGCCGGCAATCCTCGACTGACGCTGGGTAAGCAATCGTCCGTAGCTAGGTTTCGGCTACGTTCTTTGCGTGGCCTGCCGTACCCCAAGCCGGCAATCCTCGACTGACGCTGGCTAAGCAATCGTCCGTAGCTAGGTTTCGGCTACTTTCTTTGCGTGCCCCGCCATACCAGGAGCCGGCAAGCCTCGACTGACGCTGGCTAAGCAATCGTCCGTAGCTAGGTTTCGGCTACGTTCTTTGCGTAGCCCGCCATTCCCGAAGCCGGCAAGCCTCGACTGACGCTGGCTAAGCAATCGTCCGTAGCTAGGTTTCGGCTACGTTCTTTGCGTGACCCGCCATTCCCGAAGCCGGCAAGCCTCGACTGACGCTGGCTAAGCAATCGTCCGTAGCTAGGTTTCGGCTACGTTCTTTGCGTGGCCTGCCGTACCCCAAGCCGGCAATCCTCGACTGACGCTGGCTAAGCAATCGTCCGCAGCTAGGTTTCGGCTACGTTCTTTGCGTGGCCCGCCATTCCCGAAGCCGGCAAGCCTCGACTAACGCTGGCTAAGCAATCCTCCGTAGCTAGGTTTCGGCTACTTTCTTTGAGTGCCCCGCCATACCAGGAGCCGGCAAGCCTCGATTGACGCTGGCTAAGCAATCGTCCGTAGCTAGGTTTCGGCTACGTTCTTTGCGTGGCCCGCCATTCCCGAAGCCGGCAAGCCTCGACTGACGCTGGCTAAGCAATCGTCCGTAGCTAGGTTTCGGCTACGTTCTTTGCGTGGCCCGCCATACCCGGAGCCGGCAAGCCTCGACTGACGCTGCGTAAGTAGGCGTCCGTAGCTAGGTTTCGGCTACGCTCTTTGCGTGGCCGCCATTTCCAAAGCCGGCAAGCCTCGACTGACGCTGCGCAAGCAGGCGTCCGTAGCTATGTTTCGGCTACTTTAGTTGCGTGCCCCGCCATACCCGAAGCCGGTAGGCCTCGACTGACCCTGTGTAAGCAGGCGTCCGTAGCTAGGTTTCGACTACTTTCTTTGCGTGCCCCGCCATACCCAAAGCCGGCAAGCCTCGACTGACGCTGGCTAAGCAATCGTCCGTAGCTAGGTTTCGGCTACGTTCTTTGCGTGGCCTGCCGTACCCGAAGCTGGCAAGCCTCGACTGACGCTGGCTAAGCAATCGTCCGTAGCTAGGTTTCGGCTACGTTCTTTGCGTGGCCCGCCATTCCCGAAGCCGGCAAGCCTCGACTGACGCTGGCTAAGCAATCGTCCGTAGCTAGGTTTCGGCTACGTTCTTTGCCTGGCCCGTCATACCCAAAGCCGGCAAGCCTCGATTGACGCTGGCTAAGCAATCGTCCGAAGCTAGGTTTCGGCTACTTTGTTTGCGTGCCCCGCCATCCCCGAAGCCGGCAAGCTTCGACTGACGCTGTCTAAGCAATCGTCCGTAGCTAGGTTTCGGCTACGTTCTTTGCGTGGCCTGCCGTACCCCAAGCCGGCAATCCTCGACTGACGCTGGCTAAGCAATCGTCCGTAGCTAGGTTTCGGCTACGTTCTTTGCGTGGCCTGCCGTACCCCAAGCCGGCAATCCTCGACTGACGCTGGCTAAGCAATCGTCCGTAGCTAGGTTTCGGCTACTTTCTTTGCGTGCCCCGCCATACCAGGAGCCGGCAAGCCTCGACTGACGCTGGCTAAGCAATCGTCCGTAGCTAGGTTTCGGCTACGTTCTTTGCGTAGCCCGCCATTCCCGAAGCCGGCAAGCCTCGACTGACGCTGGCTAAGCAATCGTCCGTAGCTAGGTTTCGGCTACGTTCTTTGCGTGACCCGCCATTCCCGAAGCCGGCAAGCCTCGACTGACGCTGGCTAAGCAATCGTCCGTAGCTAGGTTTCGGCTACGTTCTTTGCGTGGCCTGCCGTACCCAGAGCCGGCAAGCCTCGACTGACGCTGCGTAAGTAGGCGTCCGTAGCTAGGTTTCGGCTACGCTCTTTGCGTGGCCGCCATTTCCAAAGCCGGCAAGCCTCGACTGACGCTGCGCAAGCAGGCGTCCGTAGCTATGTTTCGGCTACTTTAGTTGCGTGCCCCGCCATACCCGAAGCCGGTAGGCCTCGACTGACCCTGCGTAAGCAGGCGTCCGTAGCTAGGTTTCGACTACTTTCTTTGCGTGCCCCGCCATACCAGGAGCCGGCAAGCCTCGATTGACGCTGGCTAAGCAATCGTCCGTAGCTAGGTTTCGGCTACGTTCTTTGCGTGGCCCGCCATTCCCGAAGCCGGCAAGCCTCGACTGACGCTGGCTAAGCAATCGTCCGTAGCTAGGTTTCGGCTACGTTCTTTGCGTGGCCCGCCATACCCGGAGCCGGCAAGCCTCGACTGACGCTGCGTAAGTAGGCGTCCGTAGCTAGGTTTCGGCTACGCTCTTTGCGTGGCCGCCATTTCCAAAGCCGGCAAGCCTCGACTGACGCTGCGCAAGCAGGCGTCCGTAGCTATGTTTCGGCTACTTTAGTTGCGTGCCCCGCCATACCCGAAGCCGGTAGGCCTCGACTGACCCTGCGTAAGCAGGCGTCCGTAGCTAGGTTTCGACTACTTTCTTTGCGTGCCCCGCCATACCCAAAGCCGGCAAGCCTCGACTGACGCTGGCTAAGCAATCGTCCGTAGCTAGGTTTCGGCTACGTTCTTTGCGTGGCCTGCCGTACCCGAAGCCGACAACCCTCGACTGACGCTGGCTAAGCAATCGTCCGTAGCTAGGTTTCGGCTACGTTCTTTGCGTGGCCCGCCATTCCCGAAGCCGGCAAGCCTCGACTGACGCTGGCTAAGCAATCGTCCGTAGCTAGGTTTCGGCTACGTTCTTTGCCTGGCCCGTCATACCTAAAGCCGGCAAGCCTCGACTGACGCTGGCTAAGCAATCGTCCGTAGCTAGGTTTCGGCTACGTTCTTTGCGTGACCCGCCATTCCCGAAGCCGGCAAGCCTCGACTGACGCTGGCTAAGCAATCGTCCGTAGCTAGGTTTCGGCTACGTTCTTTGCGTGGCCTGCCATTCCCGAAGCCGGCAAGCCTCGACTGACGCTGGGTAAGCAATCGTCCGTAGCTAGGTTTCGGCTACGTTCTTTGCGTGGCCCGCCATACCCGGAGCCGGCAAGCCTCGACTGACGCTGGCTAAGCAATCGTCCGAAGCTAGGTTTCGGCTACTTTCTTTGCCTGGCCCGTCATACCTAAAGCCGGCAAGCCTCGATTGACGCTGGCTAAGCAATCGTCCGTAGCTAGGTTTCGGCTACGTTCTTTGCGTGACCCGCCATTCCCGAAGCCGGCAAGCCTCGACTGACGCTGGCTAAGCAATCGTCCGTAGCTAGGTTTCGGCTACGTTCTTTGCGTGGCCTGCCATTCCCGAAGCCGGCAAGCCTCGACTGACGCTGGCTAAGCAATCGTCCGTAGCTAGGTTTCGGCTACGTTCTTTGCGTGGCCCGCCATACCCGGAGCCGGCAAGCCTCGACTGACGCTGGCTAAGCAATCGTCCGAAGCTAGGTTTCGGCTACTTTCTTTGCCTGGCCCGTCATACCTAAAGCCGGCAAGCCTCGACTGACGCTAGCTAAGCAATCGTCCGTAGCTAGGTTTCGGCTACGTTCTTTGCGTGACCCGCCATTCCCGAAGCCGGCAAGCCTCGACTGACGCTGGCTAAGCAATCGTCCGTAGCTAGGTTTCGGCTACGTTCTTTGCGTGGCCTGCCGTACCCGAAGCTGGCAAGCCTCGACTGACGCTGGCTAAGCAATCGTCCGTAGCTAGGTTTCGGCTACGTTCTTTGCGTGGCCCGCCATTCCCGAAGCCGGCAAGCCTCGACTGACGCTGGCTAAGCAATCGTCCGTAGCTAGGTTTCGGCTACGTTCTTTGCCTGGCCCGTCATACCTAAAGCCGGCAAGCCTCGACTGACGCTGGCTAAGCAATCGTCCGTAGCTAGGTTTCGGCTACGTTCTTTGCGTGACCCGCCATTCCCGAAGCCGGCAAGCCTCGACTGACGCTGGCTAAGCAATCGTCCGTAGCTAGGTTTCGGCTACGTTCTTTGCGTGGCCTGCCGTACCCCAAGCCGGCAATCCTCGACTGACGCTGGCTGAGCAATCGTCCGCAGCTAGGTTTCGGCTACGTTCTTTGCGTGGCCCGCCATTCCCGAAGCCGGCAAGCCTCGACTGACGCTGGCTAAGCAATCCTCCGTAGCTAGGTTTCGGCTACTTTCTTTGCGTGCCCCGCCATACCAGGAGCCGGCAAGCCTCGATTGACGCTGGCTAAGCAATCGTCCGTAGCTAGGTTTCGGCTACGTTCTTTGCGTGGCCCGCCATTCCCGAAGCCGGCAAGCCTCGACTGACGCTGGCTAAGCAATCGTCCGTAGCTAGGTTTCGGCTACGTTCTTTGCGTGGCCCGCCATACCCGGAGCCGGCAAGCCTCGACTGACGCTGCGTAAGTAGGCGTCCGTAGCTAGGTTTCGGCTACGCTCTTTGCGTGGCCGCCATTTCCAAAGCCGGCAAGCCTCGACTGACGCTGCGCAAGCAGGCGTCCGTAGCTATGTTTCGGCTACTTTAGTTGCGTGCCCCGCCATACCCGAAGCCGGTAGGCCTCGACTGACCCTGCGTAAGCAGGCGTCCGTAGCTAGGTTTCGACTACTTTCTTTGCGTGCCCCGCCATACCCAAAGCCGGCAAGCCTCGACTGACGCTGGCTAAGCAATCGTCCGTAGCTAGGTTTCGGCTACGTTCTTTGCGTGGCCTGCCGTACCCGAAGCCGACAAGCCTCGACTGACGCTGGCTAAGCAATCGTCCGTAGCTAGGTTTCGGCTACGTTCTTTGCGTGGCCCGCCATTCCCGAAGCCGGCAAGCCTCGACTGACGCTGGCTAAGCAATCGTCCGTAGCTAGGTTTCGGCTACGTTCTTTGCCTGGCCCGTCATACCTAAAGCCGGCAAGCCTCGATTGACGCTGGCTAAGCAATCGTCCGAAGCTAGGTTTCGGCTACTTTCTTTGCGTGCCCCGCCATTCCCGAAGCCGGCAAGCTTCGACTGACGCTGGCTAAGCAATCGTCCGTAGCTAGGTTTCGGCTACGTTCTTTGCGTGGCCTGCCGTACCCCAAGCCGGCAATCCTCGACTGACGCTGGCTAAGCAATCGTCCGTAGCTAGGTTTCGGCTACGTTCTTTGCGTGGCCCGCCATTCCCGAAGCCGGCAAGCCTCGACTGACGCTGGCTAAGCAATCGTCCGTAGCTAGGTTTCGGCTACGTTCTTTGCGTGACCCGCCATTCCCGAAGCCGGCAAGCCTCGACTGACGCTGGCTAAGCAATCGTCCGTAGCTAGGTTTCGGCTACGTTCTTTGCGTGGCCTGCCGTACCCAAGCCGGCAATCCTCGACTGACGCTGGCTAAGCAATCGTCCGCAGCTAGGTTTCGGCTACGTTCTTTGCGTGGCCCGCCATTCCCGAAGCCGGCAAGCCTCGACTGACGCTGGCTAAGCAATCCTCCGTAGCTAGGTTTCGGCTACTTTCTTTGCGTGCCCCGCCATACCAGGAGCCGGCAAGCCTCGATTGACGCTGGCTAAGCAATCGTCCGTAGCTAGGTTTCGGCTACGTTCTTTGCGTGGCCCGCCATTCCCGAAGCCGGCAAGCCTCGACTGACGCTGGCTAAGCAATCGTCCGTAGCTAGGTTTCGGCTACGTTCTTTGCGTGGCCCGCCATACCCGGAGCCGGCAAGCCTCGACTGACGCTGCGTAAGTAGGCGTCCGTAGCTAGGTTTCGGCTACGCTCTTTGCGTGGCCGCCATTTCCAAAGCCGGCAAGCCTCGACTGACGCTGCGCAAGCAGGCGTCCGTAGCTATGTTTCGGCTACTTTAGTTGCGTGCCCCGCCATACCCGAAGCCGGTAGGCCTCGACTGACCCTGCGTAAGCAGGCGTCCGTAGCTAGGTTTCGACTACTTTCTTTGCGTGCCCCGCCATACCCAAAGCCGGCAAGCCTCGACTGACGCTGGCTAAGCAATCGTCCGTAGCTAGGTTTCGGCTACGTTCTTTGCGTGGCCTGTCGTACCCGAAGCCGACAAGCCTCGACTGACGCTGGCTAAGCAATCGTCCGTAGCTAGGTTTCGGCTACGTTCTTTGCGTGGCCCGCCATTCCCGAAGCCGGCAAGCCTCGACTGACGCTGGCTAAGCAACCGTCCGTAGCTAGGTTTCGGCTACGTTCTTTGCCTGGCCCGTCATACCTAAAGCCGGCAAGCCTCGATTGACGCTGGCTAAGCAATCGTCCGAAGCTAGGTTTCGGCTACTTTCTTTGCGTGCCCCGCCATTCCCGAAGCCGGCAAGCTTCGACTGACGCTGGCTAAGCAATCGTCCGTAGCTAGGTTTCGGCTACGTTCTTTGCGTGGCCCGCCATTCCCGAAGCCGGCAAGCCTCGACTGACGCTGGCTAAGCAATCGTCCGTAGCTAGGTTTCGGCTACGTTCTTTGCCTGGCCCGTCATACCTAAAGCCGGCAAGCCTCGATTGACGCTGGCTAAGCAATCGTCCGAAGCTAGGTTTCGGCTACTTTCTTTGCGTGCCCCGCCATTCCCGAAGCCGGCAAGCTTCGACTGACGCTGGCTAAGCAATCGTCCGTAGCTAGGTTTCGGCTACGTTCTTTGCGTGGCCTGCCGTACCCCAAGCCGGCAATCCTCGACTGACGCTGGCTAAGCAATCGTCCGTAGCTAGGTTTCGGCTACTTTCTTTGCGTGGCCTGCCGTACCCGAAGCCGGCAAGCCTCGACTGACGCTGGCTAAGCAATCGTCCGTAGCTAGGTTTCGGCTACGTTCTTTGCGTGGCCCGCCATTCCCGAAGCCGGCAAGCCTCGACTGACGCTGGCTAAGCAATCGTCCGTAGCTAGGTTTCGGCTACGTTCTTTGCCTGGCCCGTCATACCCAAAGCCGGCAATCCTCGACTGACGCTGGCTAAGCAATCGTCCGCAGCTAGGTTTCGGCTACGTTCTTTGCGTGGCCCGCCATTCCCGAAGCCGGCAAGCCTCGACTGACGCTGGCTAAGCAATCCTCCGTAGCTAGGTTTCGGCTACTTTCTTTGCGTGCCCCGCCATACCAGGAGCCGGCAAGCCTCGATTGACGCTGGCTAAGCAATCGTCCGTAGCTAGGTTTCGGCTACGTTCTTTGCGTGGCCCGCCATTCCCGAAGCCGGCAAGCCTCGACTGACGCTGGCTAAGCAATCGTCCGTAGCTAGGTTTCGGCTACGTTCTTTGCGTGGCCCGCCATACCCGGAGCCGGCAAGCCTCGACTGACGCTGGCTAAGCAATCGTCCGAAGCTAGGTTTCGGCTACTTTCTTTGCCTGGCCCGTCATACCTAAAGCCGGCAAGCCTCGATTGACGCTGGCTAAGCAATCGTCCGAAGCTAGGTTTCGGCTACGTTCTTTGCCTGGCCCGTCATACCTAAAGCCGGCAAGCCTCGATTGACGCTGGCTAAGCAATCGTCCGAAGCTAGGTTTCGGCTACTTTCTTTGCGTGCCCCGCCATTCCCGAAGCCGGCAAGCTTCGACTGACGCTGGCTAAGCAATCGTCCGTAGCTAGGTTTCGGCTACGTTCTTTGCGTGGCCTGCCGTACCCCAAGCCGGCAATCCTCGACTGACGCTGGCTAAGCAATCGTCCGTAGCTAGGTTTCGGCTACTTTCTTTGCGTGGCCTGCCGTACCCGAAGCCGGTAGGCCTCGACTGACCCTGCGTAAGCAGGCGTCCGTAGCTAGGTTTCGACTACTTTCTTTGCGTGCCCCGCCATACCCAAAGCCGGCAAGCCTCGACTGACGCTGGCTAAGCAATCGTCCGTAGCTAGGTTTCGGCTACGTTCTTTGCGTGGCCTGCCGTACCCGAAGCCGACAAGCCTCGACTGACGCTGGCTAAGCAATCGTCCGTAGCTAGGTTTCGGCTACGTTCTTTGCGTGGCCCGCCATTCCCGAAGCCGGCAAGCCTCGACTGACGCTGGCTAAGCAATCGTCCGTAGCTAGGTTTCGGCTACGTTCTTTGCCTGGCCCGTCATACCTAAAGCCGGCAAGCCT
>CANDYH010000418.1:0-24786 GCA_947396885.1 Heligmosomoides polygyrus polygyrus | reverse complement strand
GCCTCGTGCCTCGATGCCAGCCGGCCACCACCACAGGGAGGGGTACGTGCCTCGTGCCTCGATGCCAGTCGGCCACCACCACAGGGAGGGGTACGTGCCTCGTGCCTCGATGCCAGTCGGCCACCACCACAGGGAGGGGTACGTGCCTCGTGCCTCGATGCCAGTCGGCCACCACCACAGGGAGGGGTACGTGCCTCGTGTCTCGATGCCAGTCGGCCACCACCACAGGGAGGGGTACGTGCCTCGTGCCTCGATGCCAGTCGGCCACCACCACAGGGAGGGGTACGTGCCTCGTGCCTCGATGCCAGTCGGCCACCACCACAGGGAGGGGTACGTGCCTCGTGCCTCGATGCCAGTCGGCCACCACCACAGGGAGGGGTACGTGCCTCGTGTCTCGATGCCAGCCGGCCACCACCACAGGGAGGGGTACGTGCCTCGTGCCTCGATGCCAGTCGGCCACCACCACAGGGAGGGGTACGTGCCTCGTGTCTCGATGCCAGTCGGCCACCACCACAGGGAGGGGGTACGTGCCTCGTGCCTCGATGCCAGTCGGCCACCACCACAGGGAGGGGTACGTGCCTCGTGCCTCGATGCCAGCCGGCCACCACCACAGGGAGGGGTACGTGCCTCGTGTCTCGATGCCAGCCGGCCACCACCACAGGGAGGGGTACGTGCCTCGTGTCTCGATGCCAGCCGGCCACCACCACAGGGAGGGGTACGTGCCTCGTGCCTCGATGCCAGCCGGCCACCACCACAGGGAGGGGTACGTGCCTCGTGCCTCGATGCCAGCCGGCCACCACCACAGGGAGGGGTACGTGCCTCGTGTCTCGATGCCAGCCGGCCACCACCACAGGGAGGGGTACGTGCCTCGTGTCTCGATGCCAGCCGGCCACCACCACAGGGAGGGGTACGTGCCTCGTGCCTCGATGCCAGCCGGCCACCACCACAGGGAGGGGTACGTGCCTCGTGCCTCGATGCCAGCCGGCCACCACCACAGGGAGGAGGGGTACGTGCCTCGTGCCTCGATGCCAGCCGGCCACCACCACAGGGAGGGGTACGTGCCTCGTGTCTCGATGCCAGCCGGCCACCACCACAGGGAGGGGTACGTGCCTCGTGTCTCGATGCCAGCCGGCCACCACCACAGGGAGGGGTACGTGCCTCGTGTCTCGATGCCAGCCGGCCACCACCACAGGGAGGGGTACGTGCCTCGTGTCTCGATGCCAGCCGGCCACCACCACAGGGAGGGGTACGTGCCTCGTGCCTCGATGCCAGCCGGCCACCACCACAGGGAGGGGTACGTGCCTCGTGCCTCGATGCCAGTCGGCCACCACCACAGGGAGGGGTACGTGCCTCGTGCCTCGATGCCAGTCGGCCACCACCACAGGGAGGGGTACGTGCCTCGTGCCTCGATGCCAGTCGGCCACCACCACAGGGAGGGGTACGTGCCTCGTGTCTCGATGCCAGTCGGCCACCACCACAGGGAGGGGTACGTGCCTCGTGCCTCGATGCCAGTCGGCCACCACCACAGGGAGGGGTACGTGCCTCGTGCCTCGATGCCAGTCGGCCACCACCACAGGGAGGGGTACGTGCCTCGTGTCTCGATGCCAGCCGGCCACCACCACAGGGAGGGGTACGTGCCTCGTGCCTCGATGCCAGTCGGCCACCACCACAGGGAGGGGTACGTGCCTCGTGTCTCGATGCCAGTCGGCCACCACCACAGGGAGGGGTACGTGCCTCGTGCCTCGATGCCAGTCGGCCACCACCACAGGGAGGGGTACGTGCCTCGTGCCTCGATGCCAGTCGGCCACCACCACAGGGAGGGGTACGTGCCTCGTGCCTCGATGCCAGTCGGCCACCACCACAGGGAGGGGTACGTGCCTCGTGCCTCGATGCCAGCCGGCCACCACCACAGGGAGGGGTACGTGCCTCGTGCCTCGATGCCAGCCGGCCACCACCACAGGGAGGGGTACGTGCCTCGTGCCTCGATGCCAGTCGGCCATCACCACAGGGAGGGGTACGTGCCTCGTGCCTCGATGCCAGTCGGCCACCACCACAGGGAGGGGTACGTGCCTCGTGTCTCGATGCCAGTCGGCCACCACCACAGGGAGGGGTACGTGCCTCGTGTCTCGATGCCAGTCGGCCACCACCACAGGGAGGGGTACGTGCCTCGTGCCTCGATGCCAGTCGGCCACCACCACAGGGAGGGGTACGTGCCTCGTGCCTCGATGCCAGTCGGCCACCACCACAGGGAGGGGTACGTGCCTCGTGTCTCGATGCCAGTCGGCCACCACCACAGGGAGGGGTACGTGCCTCGTGCCTCGATGCCAGTCGGCCACCACCACAGGGAGGGGTACGTGCCTCGTGCCTCGATGCCAGTCGGCCACCACCACAGGGAGGGGTACGTGCCTCGTGCCTCGATGCCAGTCGGCCACCACCACAGGGAGGGGTACGTGCCTCGTGTCTCGATGCCAGTCGGCCACCACCACAGGGAGGGGTACGTGCCTCGTGTCTCGATGCCAGCCGGCCACCACCACAGGGAGGGGTACGTGCCTCGTGTCTCGATGCCAGCCGGCCACCACCACAGGGAGGGGTACGTGCCTCGTGCCTCGATGCCAGCCGGCCACCACCACAGCTCGATGCAGCCGGCCACCACCACAGGGAGGGGTACGTGCCTCGCGCCTCGATGTCAGTCGGCCACCACCACAGGGAGGGGTACGTGCCTCGTGTCTCGATGCCAGCCGGCCACCACCACAGGGAGGGGTACGTGCCTCGTGTCTCGATGCCAGCCGGCCACCACCACAGGGAGGGGTACGTGCCTCGTGCCTCGATGCCAGCCGGCCACCACCACAGGGAGGGGTACGTGCCTCGTGCCTCGATGCCAGCCGGCCACCACCACAGCTCGATGCAGCCGGCCACCACCACAGGGAGGGGTACGTGCCTCGTGCCTCGATGCCAGTCGGTCACCACCACAGGGAGGGGTACGTGCCTCGCGCCTCGATGTCAGTCGGCCACCACCACAGGGAGGGGTACGTGCCTCGTGCATCGATGCCAGCCGGCCACCACCACAGGGAGGGGTACGTGCCTCGTGTCTCGATGCCAGCCGGCCACCACCACAGGGAGGGGTACGTGCCTCGTGTCTCGATGCCAGTCGGCCACCACCACAGGGAGGGGTACGTGCCTCGTGCCTCGATGCCAGTCGGCCACCACCACAGGGAGGGGTACGTGCCTCGTGCCTCGATGCCAGTCGGCCACCACCACAGGGAGGGGTACGTGCCTCGTGCCTCGATGCCAGTCGGCCACCACCACAGGGAGGGGTACGTGCCTCGTGCCTCGATGCCAGTCGGCCACCACCACAGGGAGGGGTACGTGCCTCGTGCCTCGATGCCAGTCGGCCACCACCACAGGGAGGGGTACGTGCCTCGTGCCTCGATGCCAGTCGGCCACCACCACAGGGAGGGGTACGTGCCTCGTGCCTCGATGCCAGCCGGCCACCACCACAGGGAGGGGTACGTGCCTCGTGCCTCGATGCCAGCCGGCCACCACCACAGGGAGGGGTACGTGCCTCGTGCCTCGATGCCAGTCGGCCACCACCACAGGGAGGGGTACGTGCCTCGTGCCTCGATGCCAGCCGGCCACCACCACAGGGAGGGGTACGTGCCTCGTGCCTCGATGCCAGCCGGCCACCACCACAGGGAGGGGTACGTGCCTCGTGTCTCGATGCCAGCCGGCCACCACCACAGGGAGGGGTACGTGCCTCGTGTCTCGATGCCAGCCGGCCACCACCACAGGGAGGGGTACGTGCCTCGTGTCTCGATGCCAGCCGGCCACCACCACAGGGAGGGGTACGTGCCTCGTGCCTCGATGCCAGCCGGCCACCACCACAGGGAGGGGTACGTGCCTCGTGCCTCGATGCCAGTCGGCCACCACCACAGGGAGGGGTACGTGCCTCGTGCCTCGATGCCAGTCGGCCACCACCACAGGGAGGGGTACGTGCCTCGTGCCTCGATGCCAGTCGGCCACCACCACAGGGAGGGGTACGTGCCTCGTGTCTCGATGCCAGTCGGCCACCACCACAGGGAGGGGTACGTGCCTCGTGCCTCGATGCCAGTCGGCCACCACCACAGGGAGGGGTACGTGCCTCGTGCCTCGATGCCAGTCGGCCACCACCACAGGGAGGGGTACGTGCCTCGTGTCTCGATGCCAGCCGGCCACCACCACAGGGAGGGGTACGTGCCTCGTGCCTCGATGCCAGTCGGCCACCACCACAGGGAGGGGTACGTGCCTCGTGTCTCGATGCCAGTCGGCCACCACCACAGGGAGGGGTACGTGCCTCGTGCCTCGATGCCAGTCGGCCACCACCACAGGGAGGGGTACGTGCCTCGTGCCTCGATGCCAGTCGGCCACCACCACAGGGAGGGGTACGTGCCTCGTGCCTCGATGCCAGTCGGCCACCACCACAGGGAGGGGTACGTGCCTCGTGCCTCGATGCCAGCCGGCCACCACCACAGGGAGGGGTACGTGCCTCGTGCCTCGATGCCAGCCGGCCACCACCACAGGGAGGGGTACGTGCCTCGTGCCTCGATGCCAGTCGGCCACCACCACAGGGAGGGGTACGTGCCTCGTGCCTCGATGCCAGTCGGCCACCACCACAGGGAGGGGTACGTGCCTCGTGTCTCGATGCCAGTCGGCCACCACCACAGGGAGGGGTACGTGCCTCGTGTCTCGATGCCAGTCGGCCACCACCACAGGGAGGGGTACGTGCCTCGTGCCTCGATGCCAGTCGGCCACCACCACAGGGAGGGGTACGTGCCTCGTGCCTCGATGCCAGTCGGCCACCACCACAGGGAGGGGTACGTGCCTCGTGTCTCGATGCCAGTCGGCCACCACCACAGGGAGGGGTACGTGCCTCGTGCCTCGATGCCAGTCGGCCACCACCACAGGGAGGGGTACGTGCCTCGTGCCTCGATGCCAGTCGGCCACCACCACAGGGAGGGGTACGTGCCTCGTGCCTCGATGCCAGTCGGCCACCACCACAGGGAGGGGTACGTGCCTCGTGTCTCGATGCCAGTCGGCCACCACCACAGGGAGGGGTACGTGCCTCGTGTCTCGATGCCAGCCGGCCACCACCACAGGGAGGGGTACGTGCCTCGTGTCTCGATGCCAGCCGGCCACCACCACAGGGAGGGGTACGTGCCTCGTGCCTCGATGCCAGCCGGCCACCACCACAGCTCGATGCAGCCGGCCACCACCACAGGGAGGGGTACGTGCCTCGCGCCTCGATGTCAGTCGGCCACCACCACAGGGAGGGGTACGTGCCTCGTGTCTCGATGCCAGCCGGCCACCACCACAGGGAGGGGTACGTGCCTCGTGTCTCGATGCCAGCCGGCCACCACCACAGGGAGGGGTACGTGCCTCGTGCCTCGATGCCAGCCGGCCACCACCACAGGGAGGGGTACGTGCCTCGTGCCTCGATGCCAGCCGGCCACCACCACAGCTCGATGCAGCCGGCCACCACCACAGGGAGGGGTACGTGCCTCGTGCCTCGATGCCAGTCGGTCACCACCACAGGGAGGGGTACGTGCCTCGCGCCTCGATGTCAGTCGGCCACCACCACAGGGAGGGGTACGTGCCTCGTGCATCGATGCCAGCCGGCCACCACCACAGGGAGGGGTACGTGCCTCGTGTCTCGATGCCAGCCGGCCACCACCACAGGGAGGGGTACGTGCCTCGTGTCTCGATGCCAGTCGGCCACCACCACAGGGAGGGGTACGTGCCTCGTGCCTCGATGCCAGTCGGCCACCACCACAGGGAGGGGTACGTGCCTCGTGCCTCGATGCCAGTCGGCCACCACCACAGGGAGGGGTACGTGCCTCGTGCCTCGATGCCAGTCGGCCACCACCACAGGGAGGGGTACGTGCCTCGTGCCTCGATGCCAGTCGGCCACCACCACAGGGAGGGGTACGTGCCTCGTGCCTCGATGCCAGTCGGCCACCACCACAGGGAGGGGTACGTGCCTCGTGCCTCGATGCCAGTCGGCCACCACCACAGGGAGGGGTACGTGCCTCGTGCCTCGATGCCAGCCGGCCACCACCACAGGGAGGGGTACGTGCCTCGTGCCTCGATGCCAGCCGGCCACCACCACAGGGAGGGGTACGTGCCTCGTGCCTCGATGCCAGTCGGCCACCACCACAGGGAGGGGTACGTGCCTCGTGCCTCGATGCCAGTCGGCCACCACCACAGGGAGGGGTACGTGCCTCGTGTCTCGATGCCAGTCGGCCACCACCACAGGGAGGGGTACGTGCCTCGTGCCTCGATGCCAGCCGGCCACCACCACAGGGAGGGGTACGTGCCTCGTGTCTCGATGCCAGCCGGCCACCACCACAGGGAGGGGTACGTGCCTCGTGTCTCGATGCCAGCCGGCCACCACCACAGGGAGGGGTACGTGCCTCGTGCCTCGATGCCAGCCGGCCACCACCACAGGGAGGGGTACGTGCCTCGTGCCTCGATGCCAGCCGGCCACCACCACAGGGAGGGGTACGTGCCTCGTGTCTCGATGCCAGCCGGCCACCACCACAGGGAGGGGTACGTGCCTCGTGTCTCGATGCCAGCCGGCCACCACCACAGGGAGGGGTACGTGCCTCGTGCCTCGATGCCAGCCGGCCACCACCACAGGGAGGGGTACGTGCCTCGTGCCTCGATGCCAGCCGGCCACCACCACAGGGAGGGAGGGGTACGTGCCTCGTGCCTCGATGCCAGCCGGCCACCACCACAGGGAGGGGTACGTGCCTCGTGTCTCGATGCCAGCCGGCCACCACCACAGGGAGGGGTACGTGCCTCGTGTCTCGATGCCAGCCGGCCACCACCACAGGGAGGGGTACGTGCCTCGTGTCTCGATGCCAGCCGGCCACCACCACAGGGAGGGGTACGTGCCTCGTGTCTCGATGCCAGCCGGCCACCACCACAGGGAGGGGTACGTGCCTCGTGCCTCGATGCCAGCCGGCCACCACCACAGGGAGGGGTACGTGCCTCGTGCCTCGATGCCAGTCGGCCACCACCACAGGGAGGGGTACGTGCCTCGTGTCTCGATGCCAGTCGGCCACCACCACAGGGAGGGGTACGTGCCTCGTGCCTCGATGCCAGTCGGCCACCACCACAGGGAGGGGTACGTGCCTCGTGTCTCGATGCCAGTCGGCCACCACCACAGGGAGGGGTACGTGCCTCGTGCCTCGATGCCAGCCGGCCACCACCACAGGGAGGGGTACGTGCCTCGTGTCTCGATGCCAGCCGGCCACCACCACAGGGAGGGGTACGTGCCTCGTGTCTCGATGCCAGCCGGCCACCACCACAGGGAGGGGTACGTGCCTCGTGCCTCGATGCCAGCCGGCCACCACCACAGGGAGGGGTACGTGCCTCGTGCCTCGATGCCAGCCGGCCACCACCACAGGGAGGGGTACGTGCCTCGTGTCTCGATGCCAGCCGGCCACCACCACAGGGAGGGGTACGTGCCTCGTGTCTCGATGCCAGCCGGCCACCACCACAGGGAGGGGTACGTGCCTCGTGCCTCGATGCCAGCCGGCCACCACCACAGGGAGGGGTACGTGCCTCGTGCCTCGATGCCAGCCGGCCACCACCACAGGGAGGGAGGGGTACGTGCCTCGTGCCTCGATGCCAGCCGGCCACCACCACAGGGAGGGGTACGTGCCTCGTGTCTCGATGCCAGCCGGCCACCACCACAGGGAGGGGTACGTGCCTCGTGTCTCGATGCCAGCCGGCCACCACCACAGGGAGGGGTACGTGCCTCGTGCCTCGATGCCAGCCGGCCACCACCACAGGGAGGGGTACGTGCCTCGTGCCTCGATGCCAGCCGGCCACCACCACAGGGAGGGGTACGTGCCTCGTGTCTCGATGCCAGCCGGCCACCACCACAGGGAGGGGTACGTGCCTCGTGTCTCGATGCCAGCCGGCCACCACCACAGGGAGGGGTACGTGCCTCGTGCCTCGATGCCAGCCGGCCACCACCACAGGGAGGGGTACGTGCCTCGTGCCTCGATGCCAGCCGGCCACCACCACAGGGAGGGAGGGGTACGTGCCTCGTGCCTCGATGCCAGCCGGCCACCACCACAGGGAGGGGTACGTGCCTCGTGTCTCGATGCCAGCCGGCCACCACCACAGGGAGGGGTACGTGCCTCGTGTCTCGATGCCAGCCGGCCACCACCACAGGGAGGGGTACGTGCCTCGTGTCTCGATGCCAGCCGGCCACCACCACAGGGAGGGGTACGTGCCTCGTGTCTCGATGCCAGCCGGCCACCACCACAGGGAGGGGTACGTGCCTCGTGCCTCGATGCCAGCCGGCCACCACCACAGGGAGGGGTACGTGCCTCGTGCCTCGATGCCAGTCGGCCACCACCACAGGGAGGGGTACGTGCCTCGTGCCTCGATGCCAGTCGGCCACCACCACAGGGAGGGGTACGTGCCTCGTGCCTCGATGCCAGTCGGCCACCACCACAGGGAGGGGTACGTGCCTCGTGTCTCGATGCCAGTCGGCCACCACCACAGGGAGGGGTACGTGCCTCGTGCCTCGATGCCAGTCGGCCACCACCACAGGGAGGGGTACGTGCCTCGTGCCTCGATGCCAGTCGGCCACCACCACAGGGAGGGGTACGTGCCTCGTGTCTCGATGCCAGCCGGCCACCACCACAGGGAGGGGTACGTGCCTCGTGCCTCGATGCCAGTCGGCCACCACCACAGGGAGGGGTACGTGCCTCGTGTCTCGATGCCAGTCGGCCACCACCACAGGGAGGGGTACGTGCCTCGTGCCTCGATGCCAGTCGGCCACCACCACAGGGAGGGGTACGTGCCTCGTGCCTCGATGCCAGTCGGCCACCACCACAGGGAGGGGTACGTGCCTCGTGCCTCGATGCCAGTCGGCCACCACCACAGGGAGGGGTACGTGCCTCGTGCCTCGATGCCAGTCGGCCACCACCACAGGGAGGGGTACGTGCCTCGTGCCTCGATGCCAGCCGGCCACCACCACAGGGAGGGGTACGTGCCTCGTGCCTCGATGCCAGCCGGCCACCACCACAGGGAGGGGTACGTGCCTCGTGCCTCGATGCCAGTCGGCCACCACCACAGGGAGGGGTACGTGCCTCGTGCCTCGATGCCAGTCGGCCACCACCACAGGGAGGGGTACGTGCCTCGTGCCTCGATGCCAGTCGGCCACCACCACAGGGAGGGGTACGTGCCTCGTGCCTCGATGCCAGTCGGCCACCACCACAGGGAGGGGTACGTGCCTCGTGTCTCGATGCCAGTCGGCCACCACCACAGGGAGGGGTACGTGCCTCGTGTCTCGATGCCAGTCGGCCACCACCACAGGGAGGGGTACGTGCCTCGTGCCTCGATGCCAGTCGGCCACCACCACAGGGAGGGGTACGTGCCTCGTGCCTCGATGCCAGTCGGCCACCACCACAGGGAGGGGTACGTGCCTCGTGCCTCGATGCCAGTCGGCCACCACCACAGGGAGGGGTACGTGCCTCGTGCCTCGATGCCAGTCGGCCACCACCACAGGGAGGGGTACGTGCCTCGTGCCTCGATGCCAGTCGGCCACCACCACAGGGAGGGGTACGTGCCTCGTGTCTCGATGCCAGTCGGCCACCACCACAGGGAGGGGTACGTGCCTCGTGTCTCGATGCCAGCCGGCCACCACCACAGGGAGGGGTACGTGCCTCGTGTCTCGATGCCAGCCGGCCACCACCACAGGGAGGGGTACGTGCCTCGTGCCTCGATGCCAGCCGGCCACCACCACAGCTCGATGCAGCCGGCCACCACCACAGGGAGGGGTACGTGCCTCGCGCCTCGATGTCAGTCGGCCACCACCACAGGGAGGGGTACGTGCCTCGTGTCTCGATGCCAGCCGGCCACCACCACAGGGAGGGGTACGTGCCTCGTGTCTCGATGCCAGCCGGCCACCACCACAGGGAGGGGTACGTGCCTCGTGCCTCGATGCCAGCCGGCCACCACCACAGCTCGATGCAGCCGGCCACCACCACAGGGAGGGGTACGTGCCTCGCGCCTCGATGTCAGTCGGCCACCACCACAGGGAGGGGTACGTGCCTCGTGTCTCGATGCCAGCCGGCCACCACCACAGGGAGGGGTACGTGCCTCGTGTCTCGATGCCAGCCGGCCACCACCACAGGGAGGGGTACGTGCCTCGTGCCTCGATGCCAGCCGGCCACCACCACAGGGAGGGGTACGTGCCTCGTGCCTCGATGCCAGCCGGCCACCACCACAGCTCGATGCAGCCGGCCACCACCACAGGGAGGGGTACGTGCCTCGTGCCTCGATGCCAGTCGGTCACCACCACAGGGAGGGGTACGTGCCTCGTGTCTCGATGCCAGCCGGCCACCACCACAGGGAGGGGTACGTGCCTCGTGCCTCGATGCCAGCCGGCCACCACCACAGGGAGGGGTACGTGCCTCGTGCCTCGATGCCAGCCGGCCACCACCACAGGGAGGGGTACGTGCCTCGTGTCTCGATGCCAGCCGGCCACCACCACAGGGAGGGGTACGTGCCTCGTGTCTCGATGCCAGCCGGCCACCACCACAGGGAGGGGTACGTGCCTCGTGCCTCGATGCCAGCCGGCCACCACCACAGGGAGGGGTACGTGCCTCGTGCCTCGATGCCAGCCGGCCACCACCACAGGGAGGGAGGGGTACGTGCCTCGTGCCTCGATGCCAGCCGGCCACCACCACAGGGAGGGGTACGTGCCTCGTGTCTCGATGCCAGCCGGCCACCACCACAGGGAGGGGTACGTGCCTCGTGTCTCGATGCCAGCCGGCCACCACCACAGGGAGGGGTACGTGCCTCGTGTCTCGATGCCAGCCGGCCACCACCACAGGGAGGGGTACGTGCCTCGTGTCTCGATGCCAGCCGGCCACCACCACAGGGAGGGGTACGTGCCTCGTGCCTCGATGCCAGCCGGCCACCACCACAGGGAGGGGTACGTGCCTCGTGCCTCGATGCCAGTCGGCCACCACCACAGGGAGGGGTACGTGCCTCGTGCCTCGATGCCAGTCGGCCACCACCACAGGGAGGGGTACGTGCCTCGTGCCTCGATGCCAGTCGGCCACCACCACAGGGAGGGGTACGTGCCTCGTGTCTCGATGCCAGTCGGCCACCACCACAGGGAGGGGTACGTGCCTCGTGCCTCGATGCCAGTCGGCCACCACCACAGGGAGGGGTACGTGCCTCGTGCCTCGATGCCAGTCGGCCACCACCACAGGGAGGGGTACGTGCCTCGTGTCTCGATGCCAGCCGGCCACCACCACAGGGAGGGGTACGTGCCTCGTGCCTCGATGCCAGTCGGCCACCACCACAGGGAGGGGTACGTGCCTCGTGTCTCGATGCCAGTCGGCCACCACCACAGGGAGGGGTACGTGCCTCGTGCCTCGATGCCAGTCGGCCACCACCACAGGGAGGGGTACGTGCCTCGTGCCTCGATGCCAGTCGGCCACCACCACAGGGAGGGGTACGTGCCTCGTGCCTCGATGCCAGTCGGCCACCACCACAGGGAGGGGTACGTGCCTCGTGCCTCGATGCCAGTCGGCCACCACCACAGGGAGGGGTACGTGCCTCGTGCCTCGATGCCAGCCGGCCACCACCACAGGGAGGGGTACGTGCCTCGTGCCTCGATGCCAGCCGGCCACCACCACAGGGAGGGGTACGTGCCTCGTGCCTCGATGCCAGTCGGCCACCACCACAGGGAGGGGTACGTGCCTCGTGCCTCGATGCCAGTCGGCCACCACCACAGGGAGGGGTACGTGCCTCGTGCCTCGATGCCAGTCGGCCACCACCACAGGGAGGGGTACGTGCCTCGTGCCTCGATGCCAGTCGGCCACCACCACAGGGAGGGGTACGTGCCTCGTGTCTCGATGCCAGTCGGCCACCACCACAGGGAGGGGTACGTGCCTCGTGTCTCGATGCCAGTCGGCCACCACCACAGGGAGGGGTACGTGCCTCGTGCCTCGATGCCAGTCGGCCACCACCACAGGGAGGGGTACGTGCCTCGTGCCTCGATGCCAGTCGGCCACCACCACAGGGAGGGGTACGTGCCTCGTGTCTCGATGCCAGTCGGCCACCACCACAGGGAGGGGTACGTGCCTCGTGCCTCGATGCCAGTCGGCCACCACCACAGGGAGGGGTACGTGCCTCGTGCCTCGATGCCAGTCGGCCACCACCACAGGGAGGGGTACGTGCCTCGTGCCTCGATGCCAGTCGGCCACCACCACAGGGAGGGGTACGTGCCTCGTGTCTCGATGCCAGTCGGCCACCACCACAGGGAGGGGTACGTGCCTCGTGTCTCGATGCCAGCCGGCCACCACCACAGGGAGGGGTACGTGCCTCGTGTCTCGATGCCAGCCGGCCACCACCACAGGGAGGGGTACGTGCCTCGTGCCTCGATGCCAGCCGGCCACCACCACAGCTCGATGCAGCCGGCCACCACCACAGGGAGGGGTACGTGCCTCGCGCCTCGATGTCAGTCGGCCACCACCACAGGGAGGGGTACGTGCCTCGTGTCTCGATGCCAGCCGGCCACCACCACAGGGAGGGGTACGTGCCTCGTGTCTCGATGCCAGCCGGCCACCACCACAGGGAGGGGTACGTGCCTCGTGCCTCGATGCCAGCCGGCCACCACCACAGGGAGGGGTACGTGCCTCGTGCCTCGATGCCAGCCGGCCACCACCACAGCTCGATGCAGCCGGCCACCACCACAGGGAGGGGTACGTGCCTCGTGCCTCGATGCCAGTCGGTCACCACCACAGGGAGGGGTACGTGCCTCGCGCCTCGATGTCAGTCGGCCACCACCACAGGGAGGGGTACGTGCCTCGTGCATCGATGCCAGCCGGCCACCACCACAGGGAGGGGTACGTGCCTCGTGTCTCGATGCCAGCCGGCCACCACCACAGGGAGGGGTACGTGCCTCGTGTCTCGATGCCAGTCGGCCACCACCACAGGGAGGGGTACGTGCCTCGTGCCTCGATGCCAGTCGGCCACCACCACAGGGAGGGGTACGTGCCTCGTGCCTCGATGCCAGTCGGCCACCACCACAGGGAGGGGTACGTGCCTCGTGCCTCGATGCCAGTCGGCCACCACCACAGGGAGGGGTACGTGCCTCGTGCCTCGATGCCAGTCGGCCACCACCACAGGGAGGGGTACGTGCCTCGTGCCTCGATGCCAGTCGGCCACCACCACAGGGAGGGGTACGTGCCTCGTGCCTCGATGCCAGTCGGCCACCACCACAGGGAGGGGTACGTGCCTCGTGCCTCGATGCCAGCCGGCCACCACCACAGGGAGGGGTACGTGCCTCGTGCCTCGATGCCAGCCGGCCACCACCACAGGGAGGGGTACGTGCCTCGTGCCTCGATGCCAGTCGGCCACCACCACAGGGAGGGGTACGTGCCTCGTGCCTCGATGCCAGTCGGCCACCACCACAGGGAGGGGTACGTGCCTCGTGTCTCGATGCCAGTCGGCCACCACCACAGGGAGGGGTACGTGCCTCGTGCCTCGATGCCAGCCGGCCACCACCACAGGGAGGGGTACGTGCCTCGTGTCTCGATGCCAGCCGGCCACCACCACAGGGAGGGGTACGTGCCTCGTGTCTCGATGCCAGCCGGCCACCACCACAGGGAGGGGTACGTGCCTCGTGCCTCGATGCCAGCCGGCCACCACCACAGGGAGGGGTACGTGCCTCGTGCCTCGATGCCAGCCGGCCACCACCACAGGGAGGGGTACGTGCCTCGTGTCTCGATGCCAGCCGGCCACCACCACAGGGAGGGGTACGTGCCTCGTGTCTCGATGCCAGCCGGCCACCACCACAGGGAGGGGTACGTGCCTCGTGCCTCGATGCCAGCCGGCCACCACCACAGGGAGGGGTACGTGCCTCGTGCCTCGATGCCAGCCGGCCACCACCACAGGGAGGGAGGGGTACGTGCCTCGTGCCTCGATGCCAGCCGGCCACCACCACAGGGAGGGGTACGTGCCTCGTGTCTCGATGCCAGCCGGCCACCACCACAGGGAGGGGTACGTGCCTCGTGCCTCGATGCCAGTCGGCCACCACCACAGGGAGGGGTACGTGCCTCGTGTCTCGATGCCAGTCGGCCACCACCACAGGGAGGGGTACGTGCCTCGTGCCTCGATGCCAGCCGGCCACCACCACAGGGAGGGGTACGTGCCTCGTGTCTCGATGCCAGCCGGCCACCACCACAGGGAGGGGTACGTGCCTCGTGTCTCGATGCCAGCCGGCCACCACCACAGGGAGGGGTACGTGCCTCGTGCCTCGATGCCAGCCGGCCACCACCACAGGGAGGGGTACGTGCCTCGTGTCTCGATGCCAGCCGGCCACCACCACAGGGAGGGGTACGTGCCTCGTGTCTCGATGCCAGCCGGCCACCACCACAGGGAGGGGTACGTGCCTCGTGCCTCGATGCCAGCCGGCCACCACCACAGGGAGGGGTACGTGCCTCGTGTCTCGATGCCAGCCGGCCACCACCACAGGGAGGGGTACGTGCCTCGTGTCTCGATGCCAGCCGGCCACCACCACAGGGAGGGGTACGTGCCTCGTGCCTCGATGCCAGCCGGCCACCACCACAGGGAGGGGTACGTGCCTCGTGCCTCGATGCCAGCCGGCCACCACCACAGGGAGGGAGGGGTACGTGCCTCGTGCCTCGATGCCAGCCGGCCACCACCACAGGGAGGGGTACGTGCCTCGTGTCTCGATGCCAGCCGGCCACCACCACAGGGAGGGGTACGTGCCTCGTGTCTCGATGCCAGCCGGCCACCACCACAGGGAGGGGTACGTGCCTCGTGTCTCGATGCCAGCCGGCCACCACCACAGGGAGGGGTACGTGCCTCGTGTCTCGATGCCAGCCGGCCACCACCACAGGGAGGGGTACGTGCCTCGTGCCTCGATGCCAGCCGGCCACCACCACAGGGAGGGGTACGTGCCTCGTGCCTCGATGCCAGTCGGCCACCACCACAGGGAGGGGTACGTGCCTCGTGCCTCGATGCCAGTCGGCCACCACCACAGGGAGGGGTACGTGCCTCGTGCCTCGATGCCAGTCGGCCACCACCACAGGGAGGGGTACGTGCCTCGTGTCTCGATGCCAGTCGGCCACCACCACAGGGAGGGGTACGTGCCTCGTGCCTCGATGCCAGTCGGCCACCACCACAGGGAGGGGTACGTGCCTCGTGCCTCGATGCCAGTCGGCCACCACCACAGGGAGGGGTACGTGCCTCGTGTCTCGATGCCAGCCGGCCACCACCACAGGGAGGGGTACGTGCCTCGTGCCTCGATGCCAGTCGGCCACCACCACAGGGAGGGGTACGTGCCTCGTGTCTCGATGCCAGTCGGCCACCACCACAGGGAGGGGTACGTGCCTCGTGCCTCGATGCCAGTCGGCCACCACCACAGGGAGGGGTACGTGCCTCGTGCCTCGATGCCAGTCGGCCACCACCACAGGGAGGGGTACGTGCCTCGTGCCTCGATGCCAGTCGGCCACCACCACAGGGAGGGGTACGTGCCTCGTGCCTCGATGCCAGTCGGCCACCACCACAGGGAGGGGTACGTGCCTCGTGCCTCGATGCCAGCCGGCCACCACCACAGGGAGGGGTACGTGCCTCGTGCCTCGATGCCAGCCGGCCACCACCACAGGGAGGGGTACGTGCCTCGTGCCTCGATGCCAGTCGGCCACCACCACAGGGAGGGGTACGTGCCTCGTGCCTCGATGCCAGTCGGCCACCACCACAGGGAGGGGTACGTGCCTCGTGCCTCGATGCCAGTCGGCCACCACCACAGGGAGGGGTACGTGCCTCGTGCCTCGATGCCAGTCGGCCACCACCACAGGGAGGGGTACGTGCCTCGTGTCTCGATGCCAGTCGGCCACCACCACAGGGAGGGGTACGTGCCTCGTGTCTCGATGCCAGTCGGCCACCACCACAGGGAGGGGTACGTGCCTCGTGCCTCGATGCCAGTCGGCCACCACCACAGGGAGGGGTACGTGCCTCGTGCCTCGATGCCAGTCGGCCACCACCACAGGGAGGGGTACGTGCCTCGTGTCTCGATGCCAGTCGGCCACCACCACAGGGAGGGGTACGTGCCTCGTGCCTCGATGCCAGTCGGCCACCACCACAGGGAGGGGTACGTGCCTCGTGCCTCGATGCCAGTCGGCCACCACCACAGGGAGGGGTACGTGCCTCGTGCCTCGATGCCAGTCGGCCACCACCACAGGGAGGGGTACGTGCCTCGTGTCTCGATGCCAGTCGGCCACCACCACAGGGAGGGGTACGTGCCTCGTGTCTCGATGCCAGCCGGCCACCACCACAGGGAGGGGTACGTGCCTCGTGTCTCGATGCCAGCCGGCCACCACCACAGGGAGGGGTACGTGCCTCGTGCCTCGATGCCAGCCGGCCACCACCACAGCTCGATGCAGCCGGCCACCACCACAGGGAGGGGTACGTGCCTCGCGCCTCGATGTCAGTCGGCCACCACCACAGGGAGGGGTACGTGCCTCGTGTCTCGATGCCAGCCGGCCACCACCACAGGGAGGGGTACGTGCCTCGTGTCTCGATGCCAGCCGGCCACCACCACAGGGAGGGGTACGTGCCTCGTGCCTCGATGCCAGCCGGCCACCACCACAGCTCGATGCAGCCGGCCACCACCACAGGGAGGGGTACGTGCCTCGCGCCTCGATGTCAGTCGGCCACCACCACAGGGAGGGGTACGTGCCTCGTGTCTCGATGCCAGCCGGCCACCACCACAGGGAGGGGTACGTGCCTCGTGTCTCGATGCCAGCCGGCCACCACCACAGGGAGGGGTACGTGCCTCGTGCCTCGATGCCAGCCGGCCACCACCACAGGGAGGGGTACGTGCCTCGTGCCTCGATGCCAGCCGGCCACCACCACAGCTCGATGCAGCCGGCCACCACCACAGGGAGGGGTACGTGCCTCGTGCCTCGATGCCAGTCGGTCACCACCACAGGGAGGGGTACGTGCCTCGCGCCTCGATGTCAGTCGGCCACCACCACAGGGAGGGGTACGTGCCTCGTGCATCGATGCCAGCCGGCCACCACCACAGGGAGGGATACGTGCCTCGTGTCTCGATGCCAGCCGGCCACCACCACAGGGAGGGGTACGTGCCTCGTGTCTCGATGCCAGTCGGCCACCACCACAGGGAGGGGTACGTGCCTCGTGCCTCGATGCCAGTCGGCCACCACCACAGGGAGGGGTACGTGCCTCGTGCCTCGATGCCAGTCGGCCACCACCACAGGGAGGGGTACGTGCCTCGTGCCTCGATGCCAGTCGGCCACCACCACAGGGAGGGGTACGTGCCTCGTGCCTCGATGCCAGTCGGCCACCACCACAGGGAGGGGTACGTGCCTCGTGCCTCGATGCCAGTCGGCCACCACCACAGGGAGGGGTACGTGCCTCGTGCCTCGATGCCAGTCGGCCACCACCACAGGGATGGTACGTGCCTCGTGCCTCGATGCCAGCCGGCCACCACCACAGGGAGGGGTACGTGCCTCGTGCCTCGATGCCAGCCGGCCACCACCACAGGGAGGGGTACGTGCCTCGTGCCTCGATGCCAGCCGGCCACCACCACAGGGAGGGGTACGTGCCTCGTGCCTCGATGCCAGTCGGCCACCACCACAGGGAGGGGTACGTGCCTCGTGCCTCGATGCCAGTCGGCCACCACCACAGGGAGGGGTACGTGCCTCGTGTCTCGATGCCAGTCGGCCACCACCACAGGGAGGGGTACGTGCCTCGTGTCTCGATGCCAGTCGGCCACCACCACAGGGAGGGGTACGTGCCTCGTGTCTCGATGCCAGCCGGCCACCACCACAGGGAGGGGTACGTGCCTCGTGTCTCGATGCCAGCCGGCCACCACCACAGGGAGGGGTACGTGCCTCGTGCCTCGATGCCAGCCGGCCACCACCACAGCTCGATGCAGCCGGCCACCACCACAGGGAGGGGTACGTGCCTCGCGCCTCGATGTCAGTCGGCCACCACCACAGGGAGGGGTACGTGCCTCGTGTCTCGATGCCAGCCGGCCACCACCACAGGGAGGGGTACGTGCCTCGTGTCTCGATGCCAGCCGGCCACCACCACAGGGAGGGGTACGTGCCTCGTGCCTCGATGCCAGCCGGCCACCACCACAGGGAGGGGTACGTGCCTCGTGCCTCGATGCCAGCCGGCCACCACCACAGGGAGGGGTACGTGCCTCGTGCCTCGATGCCAGTCGGCCACCACCACAGGGAGGGGTACGTGCCTCGTGCCTCGATGCCAGTCGGCCACCACCACAGGGAGGGGTACGTGCCTCGTGCCTCGATGCCAGTCGGCCACCACCACAGGGAGGGGTACGTGCCTCGTGCCTCGATGCCAGTCGGCCACCACCACAGGGAGGGGTACGTGCCTCGTGCCTCGATGCCAGTCGGCCACCACCACAGGGAGGGGTACGTGCCTCGTGCCTCGATGCCAGTCGGCCACCACCACAGGGAGGGGTACGTGCCTCGTGCCTCGATGCCAGTCGGCCACCACCACAGGGAGGGGTACGTGCCTCGTGCCTCGATGCCAGTCGGCCACCACCACAGGGAGGGGTACGTGCCTCGTGCCTCGATGCCAGTCGGCCACCACCACAGGGAGGGGTACGTGCCTCGTGCCTCGATGCCAGTCGGCCACCACCACAGGGAGGGGTACGTGCCTCGTGCCTCGATGCCAGTCGGCCACCACCACAGGGAGGGGTACGTGCCTCGTGCCTCGATGCCAGCCGGCCACCACCACAGGGAGGGGTACGTGCCTCGTGCCTCGATGCCAGCCGGCCACCACCACAGGGAGGGGTACGTGCCTCGTGCCTCGATGCCAGTCGGCCACCACCACAGGGAGGGGTACGTGCCTCGTGCCTCGATGCCAGTCGGCCACCACCACAGGGAGGGGTACGTGCCTCGTGCCTCGATGCCAGTCGGCCACCACCACAGGGAGGGGTACGTGCCTCGTGTCTCGATGCCAGTCGGCCACCACCACAGGGAGGGGTACGTGCCTCGTGTCTCGATGCCAGTCGGCCACCACCACAGGGAGGGGTACGTGCCTCGTGCCTCGATGCCAGTCGGCCACCACCACAGGGAGGGGTACGTGCCTCGTGCCTCGATGCCAGTCGGCCACCACCACAGGGAGGGGTACGTGCCTCGTGTCTCGATGCCAGTCGGCCACCACCACAGGGAGGGGTACGTGCCTCGTGCCTCGATGCCAGTCGGCCACCACCACAGGGAGGGGTACGTGCCTCGTGCCTCGATGCCAGTCGGCCACCACCACAGGGAGGGGTACGTGCCTCGTGCCTCGATGCCAGTCGGCCACCACCACAGGGAGGGGTACGTGCCTCGTGTCTCGATGCCAGTCGGCCACCACCACAGGGAGGGGTACGTGCCTCGTGTCTCGATGCCAGCCGGCCACCACCACAGGGAGGGGTACGTGCCTCGTGTCTCGATGCCAGCCGGCCACCACCACAGGGAGGGGTACGTGCCTCGTGCCTCGATGCCAGTCGGCCACCACCACAGGGAGGGGTACGTGCCTCGTGCCTCGATGCCAGTCGGCCACCACCACAGGGAGGGGTACGTGCCTCGTGCCTCGATGCCAGTCGGCCACCACCACAGGGAGGGGTACGTGCCTCGTGCCTCGATGCCAGCCGGCCACCACCACAGGGAGGGGTACGTGCCTCGTGCCTCGATGCCAGCCGGCCACCACCACAGGGAGGGGTACGTGCCTCGTGCCTCGATGCCAGTCGGCCACCACCACAGGGAGGGGTACGTGCCTCGTGCCTCGATGCCAGTCGGCCACCACCACAGGGAGGGGTACGTGCCTCGTGCCTCGATGCCAGTCGGCCACCACCACAGGGAGGGGTACGTGCCTCGTGTCTCGATGCCAGTCGGCCACCACCACAGGGAGGGGTACGTGCCTCGTGTCTCGATGCCAGTCGGCCACCACCACAGGGAGGGGTACGTGCCTCGTGCCTCGATGCCAGTCGGCCACCACCACAGGGAGGGGTACGTGCCTCGTGCCTCGATGCCAGTCGGCCACCACCACAGGGAGGGGTACGTGCCTCGTGCCTCGATGCCAGTCGGCCACCACCACAGGGAGGGGTACGTGCCTCGTGCCTCGATGCCAGCCGGCCACCACCACAGGGAGGGGTACGTGCCTCGTGCCTCGATGCCAGCCGGCCACCACCACAGGGAGGGGTACGTGCCTCGTGCCTCGATGCCAGTCGGCCACCACCACAGGGAGGGGTACGTGCCTCGTGCCTCGATGCCAGTCGGCCACCACCACAGGGAGGGGTACGTGCCTCGTGCCTCGATGCCAGTCGGCCACCACCACAGGGAGGGGTACGTGCCTCGTGTCTCGATGCCAGTCGGCCACCACCACAGGGAGGGGTACGTGCCTCGTGTCTCGATGCCAGTCGGCCACCACCACAGGGAGGGGTACGTGCCTCGTGCCTCGATGCCAGTCGGCCACCACCACAGGGAGGGGTACGTGCCTCGTGCCTCGATGCCAGTCGGCCACCACCACAGGGAGGGGTACGTGCCTCGTGTCTCGATGCCAGTCGGCCACCACCACAGGGAGGGGTACGTGCCTCGTGCCTCGATGCCAGTCGGCCACCACCACAGGGAGGGGTACGTGCCTCGTGCCTCGATGCCAGTCGGCCACCACCACAGGGAGGGGTACGTGCCTCGTGCCTCGATGCCAGTCGGCCACCACCACAGGGAGGGGTACGTGCCTCGTGTCTCGATGCCAGTCGGCCACCACCACAGGGAGGGGTACGTGCCTCGTGTCTCGATGCCAGCCGGCCACCACCACAGGGAGGGGTACGTGCCTCGTGTCTCGATGCCAGCCGGCCACCACCACAGGGAGGGGTACGTGCCTCGTGCCTCGATGCCAGTCGGCCACCACCACAGGGAGGGGTACGTGCCTCGTGCCTCGATGCCAGTCGGCCACCACCACAGGGAGGGGTACGTGCCTCGTGCCTCGATGCCAGTCGGCCACCACCACAGGGAGGGGTACGTGCCTCGTGCCTCGATGCCAGCCGGCCACCACCACAGGGAGGGGTACGTGCCTCGTGCCTCGATGCCAGCCGGCCACCACCACAGGGAGGGGTACGTGCCTCGTGCCTCGATGCCAGTCGGCCACCACCACAGGGAGGGGTACGTGCCTCGTGCCTCGATGCCAGTCGGCCACCACCACAGGGAGGGGTACGTGCCTCGTGCCTCGATGCCAGTCGGCCACCACCACAGGGAGGGGTACGTGCCTCGTGTCTCGATGCCAGTCGGCCACCACCACAGGGAGGGGTACGTGCCTCGTGTCTCGATGCCAGTCGGCCACCACCACAGGGAGGGGTACGTGCCTCGTGCCTCGATGCCAGTCGGCCACCACCACAGGGAGGGGTACGTGCCTCGTGCCTCGATGCCAGTCGGCCACCACCACAGGGAGGGGTACGTGCCTCGTGTCTCGATGCCAGTCGGCCACCACCACAGGGAGGGGTACGTGCCTCGTGCCTCGATGCCAGTCGGCCACCACCACAGGGAGGGGTACGTGCCTCGTGCCTCGATGCCAGTCGGCCACCACCACAGGGAGGGGTACGTGCCTCGTGCCTCGATGCCAGTCGGCCACCACCACAGGGAGGGGTACGTGCCTCGTGTCTCGATGCCAGTCGGCCACCACCACAGGGAGGGGTACGTGCCTCGTGTCTCGATGCCAGCCGGCCACCACCACAGGGAGGGGTACGTGCCTCGTGTCTCGATGCCAGCCGGCCACCACCACAGGGAGGGGTACGTGCCTCGTGCCTCGATGCCAGCCGGCCACCACCACAGCTCGATGCAGCCGGCCACCACCACAGGGAGGGGTACGTGCCTCGCGCCTCGATGTCAGTCGGCCACCACCACAGGGAGGGGTACGTGCCTCGTGTCTCGATGCCAGTCGGCCACCACCACAGGGAGGGGTACGTGCCTCGTGTCTCGATGCCAGTCGGCCACCACCACAGGGAGGGGTACGTGCCTCGTGTCTCGATGCCAGCCGGCCACCACCACAGGGAGGGGTACGTGCCTCGTGTCTCGATGCCAGCCGGCCACCACCACAGGGAGGGGTACGTGCCTCGTGCCTCGATGCCAGCCGGCCACCACCACAGGGAGGGGTACGTGCCTCGTGCCTCGATGCCAGCCGGCCACCACCACAGCTCGATGCAGCCGGCCACCACCACAGGGAGGGGTACGTGCCTCGTGCCTCGATGCCAGTCGGTCACCACCACAGGGAGGGGTACGTGCCTCGCGCCTCGATGTCAGTCGGCCACCACCACAGGGAGGGGTACGTGCCTCGTGCATCGATGCCAGCCGGCCACCACCACAGGGAGGGGTACGTGCCTCGTGTCTCGATGCCAGCCGGCCACCACCACAGGGAGGGGTACGTGCCTCGTGCCTCGATGCCAGTCGGCCACCACCACAGGGAGGGGTACGTGCCTCGTGCCTCGATGCCAGTCGGCCACCACCACAGGGAGGGGTACGTGCCTCGTGCCTCGATGCCAGTCGGCCACCACCACAGGGAGGGGTACGTGCCTCGTGTCTCGATGCCAGTCGGCCACCACCACAGGGAGGGGTACGTGCCTCGTGTCTCGATGCCAGCCGGCCACCACCACAGGGAGGGGTACGTGCCTCGTGTCTCGATGCCAGCCGGCCACCACCACAGGGAGGGGTACGTGCCTCGTGCCTCGATGCCAGCCGGCCACCACCACAGCTCGATGCAGCCGGCCACCACCACAGGGAGGGGTACGTGCCTCGTGTCTCGATGCCAGTCGGCCACCACCACAGGGAGGGGTACGTGCCTCGCGCCTCGATGTCAGTCGGCCACCACCACAGGGAGGGGTACGTGCCTCGTGTCTCGATGCCAGCCGGCCACCACCACAGGGAGGGGTACGTGCCTCGTGCCTCGATGCCAGTCGGCCACCACCACAGGGAGGGGTACGTGCCTCGTGCCTCGATGCCAGTCGGCCACCACCACAGGGAGGGGTACGTGCCTCGTGTCTCGATGCCAGTCGGCCACCACCACAGGGAGGGGTTCGTGCCTCGTGCCTCGATGCCAGTCGGCCACCACCACAGGGAGGGGTACGTGCCTCGTGCCTCGATGCCAGTCGGCCACCACCACAGGGAGGGGTACGTGCCTCGTGCCTCGATGCCAGTCGGCCACCACCACAGGGAGGGGTACGTGCCTCGTGTCTCGATGCCAGCCGGCCACCACCACAGGGAGGGGTACGTGCCTCGTGCCTCGATGCCAGTCGGCCACCACCACAGGGAGGGGTACGTGCCTCGTGTCTCGATGCCAGTCGGCCACCACCACAGGGAGGGGTACGTGCCTCGTGTCTCGATGCCAGTCGGCCACCACCACAGGGAGGGGTACGTGCCTCGTGCCTCGATGCCAGTCGGCCACCACCACAGGGAGGGGTACGTGCCTCGTGCCTCGATGCCAGTCGGCCACCACCACAGGGAGGGGTACGTGCCTCGTGCCTCGATGCCAGTCGGCCACCACCACAGGGAGGGGTACGTGCCTCGTGTCTCGATGCCAGCCGGCCACCACCACAGGGAGGGGTACGTGCCTCGTGCCTCGATGCCAGCCGGCCACCACCACAGCTCGATGCAGCCGGCCACCACCACAGGGAGGGGTACGTGCCTCGTGTCTCGATGCCAGCCGGCCACCACCACAGGGAGGGGTACGTGCCTCGTGCCTCGATGCCAGCCGGCCACCACCACAGCTCGATGCAGCCGGCCACCACCACAGGGAGGGGTACGTGCCTCGTGTCTCGATGCCAGTCGGCCACCACCACAGGGAGGGGTACGTGCCTCGTGCCTCGATGCCAGCCGGCCACCACCACAGCTCGATGCAGCCGGCCACCACCACAGGGAGGGGTACGTGCCTCGTGCCTCGATGCCAGTCGGTCACCACCACAGGGAGGGGTACGTGCCTCGCGCCTCGATGTCAGTCGGCCACCACCACAGGGAGGGGTACGTGCCTCGTGCATCGATGCCAGCCGGCCACCACCACAGGGAGGGGTACGTGCCTCGTGTCTCGATGCCAGCCGGCCACCACCACAGGGAGGGGTACGTGCCTCGTGTCTCGATGCCAGTCGGCCACCACCACAGGGAGGGGTACGTGCCTCGTGTCTCGATGCCAGTCGGCCACCACCACAGGGAGGGGTACGTGCCTCGTGCCTCGATGCCAGTCGGCCACCACCACAGGGAGGGGTACGTGCCTCGTGCCTCGATGCCAGTCGGCCACCACCACAGGGAGGGGTACGTGCCTCGTGTCTCGATGCCAGTCGGCCACCACCACAGGGAGGGGTACGTGCCTCGTGTCTCGATGCCAGTCGGCCACCACCACAGGGAGGGGTACGTGCCTCGTGCCTCGATGCCAGCCGGCCACCACCACAGCTCGATGCAGCCGGCCACCACCACAGGGAGGGGTACGTGCCTCGTGTCTCGATGCCAGTCGGCCACCACCACAGGGAGGGGTACGTGCCTCGCGCCTCGATGTCAGTCGGCCACCACCACAGGGAGGGGTACGTGCCTCGTGTCTCGATGCCAGCCGGCCACCACCACAGGGAGGGGTACGTGCCTCGTGTCTCGATGCCAGTCGGCCACCACCACAGGGAGGGGTACGTGCCTCGTGTCTCGATGCCAGTCGGCCACCACCACAGGGAGGGGTACG
>CANDYH010000417.1:0-19736 GCA_947396885.1 Heligmosomoides polygyrus polygyrus | reverse complement strand
GAAGCTAAGGCAGTTTAGGCAGCTGAGGTGCTCTGAGCATGTAATCGTAAAGTATCCTAAACGGCCTGTTCGACTACGCGTTTTGAGGTTGTTAGCTTGCCGCGTCTTCCCGCAGTGGTCCACCGAAATCGGAAAAAATTCGTCACACAAGCCTCACCTTCATATTCGCATCCCTGTAACATTGCCTCTTCCTAAGCTACCTCGCTCTACTTCAGCGTACTACTAAACCGTTCTACTGACTACAAGATCCAGGAGTTGCAGCCGAAACGATTCGAATTTGACAGAGTTACTACGCTCTGAAAACGCCCGCGCGTGCAATCTGCGAGCGGTTGCCCCACTCGATTGATAGGTTCGATTCTATATGCATTGCTCCCGGCACACTCCTAAGTCTCGGAGTACAGCAATTTCTGAGTAGGGCAGCTGAGAATTTTTCATAAAGCCCCCTAAATGCTCACTCTACAAACTGTCCCCCCCCCTCGATTGATAGGTTCGATCCCATATGCATTGTTCACGGCGCACTCTCGGAGGATGCCTGGCATTACAAATCACTTTACGCCATGCTTGAGGTGCTCCTTGAGCATACAAGTCCTGGAATATAAGCTTCTCCAATAGCAAAAGTCTGCCCCCGTCATTTTTGACCACCCACTGCGAAAATGCGGTGGTTTGGCGAAGCTGTATATATGGTTGTGTAGATCTCGAGGAGACGAACCGAACGGTACCAACCTTTCCTCAAAAAACCTCATATTAGAGGAATTGTGATCATGCAACGGTTTTTGACGCCTTGCGGCCGAAAACTCGTCCGCGGCCGGCCTTCTCAATGGAGCGCAAGTTTTCAATTTTGGCCATTTTTGATCATTCATATGAAATGTATATACCAAACGATAGAGCTCGATCTCCTGAGCTCAAATATATTCTTGGTTTTTCAAATGGATGACGTTTGGGTGAGTTATAGTTTTATAGTTATAGTTATAGTTTTGAGTTCGTTTGGGTGTTTTGCAAAAAGACGCAAAAACCGCAATAGTGCGGTTTTTTCGGCGTCTATTCAAAAGACGCGTCCGGTACTGTACCTGCCAAGGAGTACAGAAGACTCGCAGTACGTACAGTATATAGTGTGGTAGGGCGATTTAAAGCCTCCTCACTACTGGTCCTCCCCAGTGAAACGGTTCCCCCTTACTGGTAATGGTTCCCGCAACGATCCCCCTTAGCGGATGACGTCTTCTGCACATCTTCTGAGTTCCAGGCACGTCAAGCGACGTATTCCGCACGTCTTCTGAATCCACTGACAAGTAGAAGACGTATGGGTATTTTCGGCTATTTTCGGGCCCCGTGCCCCAGCTATTTTCGCGCTCCGTTTGATCAGTATCGATTGACAGCAATCGATACTACAAAAACGAACTTCAGATTCATGTTGAGCGACCTCGACTACCCCCAGGGCTAATGTTTCCAGGCAGGTAGAAGATGTCTGGGTATTTTTCGCTATTTTCGCGACATGTAGTTTGATCAATATCGATCGATGACGATTGATTCTTCAAAAACGAACTTCAGATTTGTGTTGAGCGACATCGATTGCCCCAGGGCTAAAGTTTCGGACCGCTTGGACGACATCCACAAAAAAATCGAAAGTTTGATCTATATCGATTTTATGGCTATTGATACTTCAATAACGAACTTCAGATTCGTTTTCAGGGACCTGATCGCCCACAGCTAAAGTTCGTAGGCAGGGAGAAAACGTTGGGTATTTTTCGCTATTTTCCTGCCCTATTTTTCTCCCCATTTTCCTTCGATTATCACACTATTTTATGATTAACTTCTGTGGCCGCGCCGATCGATAATATGACTTAGCGCTTAGCGCTTTATTATAGGGTCTGATAGAAATTATCGTTTTCTAAAGCCACATCTCAGCTCTACAGACATCATTCACTTCAGGTGTAAAAACCTTTATTAAAAATTCTTTTTTGTGCATGATCTCACCTGATCGCGCTTTATTATAGGGTCTGATAGAAATTATTGTTTTCTAAAGCCACATCTCAGCTCTACAGACATCATTCACTTCAGGTGTAAAACCCTTTATTAAAATTCTTTTTTGTGCATGATCTCACCTGATCGCAAGGAAGATCGCTAAGGAAAGATTTGGTTTTTGAATATATATTTAATACAAATTGTCGTTTTCTAAAGCTACATCTCAGCACTAGACATCGTTTCATTCAGGAGTAAAATTCTTTACTATTGAAAAAATTGAACATGATCTCACCTGATCACAGGGAAGATAAATGGGAAAGACTTGGTTTTTGAATATATATTTAATAGAAATTGTCGTTTTCTCAAACTGCACCTCACAAGGGAAGGATACTAGGTGACCATGGGACTTAGAGATGAGACGTATATCACTGGATGCGGTTTCGAACGCTGATTCCAAATATATGATCCGTTTCTGCTGTGCGCATCTGTGAACGGAGTTAAGAGCCATTTTCAAAGTAGGCTCCTTTGCCCTATAGGTCCACGCAGAGCGGACCAGTCACAAGAGAGCGAGCTCAAGTAGGGTTGGAACTGCCGGCCGAGCAGAGCGAGCCCCCATCACGCCAGTGGCTGAGATCACCGACAAGAGAGTTATCGTTGTAGCGGTAGGTTCCCTTCTACTCCCCGGCAATATCGGCTTTCTATGAAATCTTAGTGTAATCGAACTATTTTCTGGTGAAGAAAGAACCATTTTAGGAACTGGAAAAATTCTACTCTGAGCCCTTGGACACAGCCGCAAATCCGCTGAAGTATTGGACTGATCCTGTCACGAGATCTGTCTACCCTCACCTGGCGCAGTTGATTCCAAAGTATTTTTGTTCTCCTACAGGAACTGTTGAGACCGAAGGAGTCTTTTCCGCAGTAGGGCAAATTTTGAATGACTTCCGTAAGACATTAACATCGACAAATTTTGCGGCTCTCTCTTTTCTAAAAGTAAACATTCCCTTGATGGGCTTTGAGCGCTGAGCTTGATGTTGTTATAGTTCAATGTTGTTGTTATAGTTTTAGTTGTTATAGTTAAATATTTGTTTCCCACATATCAGAGCTGATCTCTACTGAAGTCAGGAAATTTTTATAGAAGTGTTTTTGTGACTCTTGGCTTGGGAGTCCTAATGATTTCTATCGCTTATGATTTTGTTGAAGATAGACGGACTATCGCTCCTTGTTGCTTGTTGTGAATACCAATACATGCTCATACATTTGTCACATTGGTCGAGATAAATCGATAAAGAACCGAATCTGACTGTTTACGTACTAAGCTACCACCAGACTGACTGAATATTAAGGAAAACTCGTCTAACGAATTTACCAAATTTATCGCAAAACTTTTTCGTTAAAAAGAGTCGTTAAAAATTTACCGAAAAAAAATTTAACGCACACCCCTGGTTGGGACAATACTGCCGACTTACCTTCAAACCTATGTTCTCACCAGCTGTTGTGTTGGCGTGGCTTTTGGAGGAGATCGGTCCTTTCGATACTTCTCCTACAAAGCAAGCGAAGAAAATGGCCAGCAGTTTTGCATCCATCTTGCGAGATGCGCAATGCGGGAGCATCGAGGTAGAGGATGAAGACGGTATCAGTGCGGAATCAGAAGAATCAGAAGAGAAGAAGGTAAAGCGGCACCCTAACGTTGCTCTTGGTCGACAGCTAGAAGCCATTTAAGAATCACGAAACCATTTCATCAGATTTTGTACATGCTACTAGAGTGAAAGTGATGAACATTCCGGTAGGAACAACATCACAAATACAACCATTAGTCGTACATTTCTTCCTGCTATTCAAAAGCATGTACAAACGTTTCATCTCTCACGCGGTTTAAAGTTCGCACTTCACTCTCGCGACTCAATGCTTCGAATTGTATCGCTGATTTACACTCAATCTTCCGACCCAAGTTTCAGAACTTTTTTCACGTATTCATGGTACGCTGCAGAATATCTGCACAGTCACGCCGGGACTTTGATACACCAATTCAATATTGTTTCCATACTGACATCGTAGAGCACTGTTCTTACAGCGGCTGCACTGATGTATTTTTTATCTGCTGCGGTCATTGCCAACAGCTGTTATGTTTTGAACATTTCGTAGCGTTATTTTAAGGTTGCTAGTATAGCGCAATGTTTGTCTTCTCATCATATATATTTTTAGCAACTATTCATGATAAATTGCGTCACCGTGCCAGTATGAAGTTGTCAGTATGAAGACAAGTCCTTTCTGGTTGCCCTTCCGTTACAATTTGACATGGAGAGCTTTGGTTGATCGTGGCAGATCTTTTTTAGGAAGTGCACAAACCCTGCACCACAGGGGACTCGAACCATAAACCACCCCGTCTCACCACGCCGCATCTCTACCCCTGCGTCACCTCTGCTCGGCCGGCAGCGCAGTTTCAACACTACTTGGACGCGCTCTCTTGTGACTGCTCCGCTCTGCGTGGACCTAGAGGGCAAAGGAGCCTACTACGAAAATGGTCCATAAGTCCGTTCACAGATGCGCTCAGCAGAAACGGAACACATATTTAGAATCCGCAAAAGAAGCCACATCCAGTGATATACGTCTCATCACAAAGTCCCATGGTCACCTAGTATCTTTCTCTTGTCAGCTCTAGACTTCGTTCACTTCAGATGTGAAAATATTTATTTAAAAAAATTTTTTTGAGCATGACCTCACCTGATCACAAGGAAGATCGCTTAGGAAAAGATTGACTTCAGAATATGTATAAAATAGAAATTAAAATTTATTAAAGCACATATCAGTTCTAGAGATCAATTTCTTCAGGTAGAAAATTCTTTATTTTTGAAAAAAACGAAAATTAATAGCACGACCTCGCCTGATAGCGAGGAAGATTGCTTATTAAAACTTGATTTTTTGAAGAAGTGCTAAATAAAAGCTCTGTTGTTGTGCACACCAGTTTTAGCTATAGTGGTTGCCTTGTTCAGGAAGTATTTTATTTTTGGAAAATTGCAAGACAGGAAAATCACTCCACCTGATCTAATGAAAGGTTGAGGCCTTTTCTGCTACAAATTGAAGGTTAAATTTCGGTAAGATCCATTTTTAAGTTCCGTAGTTACATCTCTCAACTAAAAAAAATGTGTCGTGCCGTCCCCACGAAAATTGAGTAGCAATCGATCCATTTCAGCTATTTGGAGAACTGCTTCAAAAAATTTATTATCCAATGCAATAACTCTGCTAATCTAAATGACGTCCGCTTTCCGTAGAAGAAGCGGGGCTCAGTGTGTTGCCATGTCGTTGCCATGCCTAAAAAGCTTCACTTAATTGATATAGTTGCGTCAAAACTTTATTAATTGAATAATAATAAATTTATTATTTACAGACCTCTTCTTATAATACTTGCGAAAGAACGATCCCTCCGGGGAATTTTGTCTCAGGAACCAAATCGACTCCCCCCTCCAACCTGAACTAAACCCCGCCCTGCGATTCTCGCACCCCACGCTTGAGCCTGACCCTGGCTCGCGAGGTCGACATCGCAGCGCGCAAGGCCCTGGAGGCGCTGTGGATTGCGTTCAAGAGCCCCGCAATCAATGGGAAGGAGGAACAGGTGGCCGTAACCCAGGAGTTGGCTCCATTTGCCGACCTCTGTGGGCTTGACCCGGAGGACGCCACCCAGAAGGTCGCTGAGGGACTGAACTGTGGGTGAATGAGGACTGAATGAGGTCCTCATTCACCCACATTTATCTCCATCCGAATGTTGACTCAGCAGTCTTTCCCTGCTTTAGCTTCTGAGATGGCTGAAACTTGAAATGACTCTTGGACGGGTAATTTCTCTAACTCGCTTATTCTTTTTTGGCTCTGAAGAAGACGATTGCGTCGGAACGTAAGCCGAATAAACGCTCGATACCAATCTTGGCATGACAGCTCCACGACTACCTGTTATACTATTCTAGGACATACTGAGATTCAAGGACAATCGCACATGGAATATCATAGTGAGTGTTCAAAGAAGGAATTTCAACAGTATAGAAAACAACAGCCGGCTAAACGTCACCCTGAAGAGCTCCAGTAGTTTACTAAAAAAGATTCTGGGAATGTCTTGCCCGCACTTGAACGATCTATCGTAGACAGTGTTTCAACCACTTGATTATTCTGGGAACTCCTATATCGACACAAGTTTGGAAAACAGGCAGTCGAAAGGAACCCTATCGAAGGCCCTCATGAAATCAAAGTATGTCACACCTACGTTGACGTTTTGATTGATAGCTTGTGTTCAATTATTCAGCGTTGGCAACATAAAGGTTTCAGTGGATCTGTTGGCTCAAAACACACGCTGCTCATTGGGAATTAGAAGATTCGAATCAAGGTAGGACATAGAGCAGGTCCCCAAGGAAGCACGTTTTCACTTATCATTTTTTTCAAACACGCTGGTGATACTAATAGGCCGATTACTAGAGGCTAAATGAAGAGGTGCTCTCTTAGGGATCGAGGTAACAAATGCATGTTTCCATCGAGTCGGTACTTCATCTTGCATGTAGCTGGCCTCATATATATGTATGTTCAAGAGGGTGCGAGAAAGCAATGGCAACGTTCCGTATGAAACATGACAGTGTGCAACTAAATTTGTCGGACTATTCTACGTGAACATTGTAGCAACTGAAGGAGCACACATTCTATTATGATCATTCAAGCGTAGTGTCCATGTTTTCTGACATTTTCAAGCAGCTGTATGAGTTCGGGGTTGTCAAGACTTTTGTCCACAGTAAGGCCTCTTTTAACAGTGTAGAGATTTATGTAATTATGCCCCTATTAGAGAAAGCGAGACTGTAATACCATGAACTTTCACGTAGGTTAGGCGTACCTTATTTCTACGACCCGTTTTTGAAACTTTTGCCTTCTGCGATCCATGAGCCTTCTCCTCATTGATCTGCTGTGCACTTCAAAACCGAAGTAACATGGTGTTAAGGAGGAATACGTCTCCATTTATTTACGTCTCCTTTGAAGAATATATCTGCGGATTGGAATGAAGTTCGTTTGCACCTTTTTAAGAGAGTCGTGTAGGTCGAGTGTAAGCGATGTCAGCGAGTTGTGACTGGAAAGGTGAAGGTATGAACGGCTTCCTCAAACAGTAGTCGATCTGACTACTCAGGGTTTTCATTGCTCGGACACAGTTCGTGTATTGTCCTGAATGCTTTGCGATGTGCTTTGCGATGGGACTAATGTACCTCTCGCCTCCTTCATCCAAGATTTGTAGTTCAACCTTTGCGGTTGGGTACAGATGGAGAGCGCTGACTTCATTGACGTCCTGCTTTCTTGTGTAGGTCCTCTTCAACAAGCTATCATCTGGGATGGATAAGCATTTACGGCTGATGTAAGTAGCTCAAGATAAGCTACTTTAGTGAGCGATAACGGATCATTTGCCGAACCGTGAGGGCATGATCAAAACGGCATATACTTAATTTGACGTCACCTTCCGACGACGAGAGAAGGGGATTAGCCAGTGTTGTCAAGGACCGCCTGTTTGCTACAAGTGCGGCTGGTCTCGGGTTAGAAGTTCCCTAATCCTCTACAACAACATGGCGTTTGGCGGTTCAGGAGATCTTCACGATGCTAGCCGAAATACCCTTGTAAGCTGGATCCCGTGCCGACCATCCACTGGGCGCCCTGATGCGTAAGGAGAGTGATCATTGCAGAGCGACAAGGCACTCGGGCGTTCGCTTTTTCGCTAAGGGGCACACCTGCCACCGAACGCGATTTATGCGATGCGAAATCGAACAAAACACCGAAAAAGACCCACTATTCTCTACCAGCTCAGCAGCGTTCATGAAGACCGTTAAAGACTGTCGCCAACACATTAGCGTGCTTTTGCCGTCGATCACCATATCACACCGTACCACGCAGTGCTTTCTGAATCAGTAATTACTTTCGAAAGTGTCGAGCAACCAATGCGTGTTTGCTACCATGCCGACAAAGAAATTAACTACAAATCCAAACCGCCGGATGAGGAAGATTTTCGTCAAGCGACCTTGCAGGAGCGGCATTATGTACTTGAGTTTCTCTTCAAGACTCAGCTAAAAGGAATACATTCGAATACTTGGCGGAAATACCTTCTAAAATTCGAACAAGTAAAAGCAGTAGATAAGGTTGACGATGAGAAAATCCCTGTTTAAGATGTTCCACTCATATTAGACAAATTAGTACAGAACGTGGTATAGGTTTCTGACCTATCCATTGAACTAAGTGACTTATGTCAACACCAAGGTGAACAGTTCAGAGTTACCTCCTAAACAAGACAGGCATCCAATTAGCGCTCCAACAAGACTAAAAGATATGGTCAGCCTGGACCTCAACCTAAGATCAGCACGCACGCATGGGAATATGTCGCGTAGGTGAGCAGCATTGGTAGTGTGAACGCCTAAGCCAATCAAACCGCATTGAATGGGCGTCCATTCAGAGAGAGCATGTACAGTTGTTACACTGATGGGCGGCATGTGTTCGATGTGTGTGTCTGTTTGGTTATCATTGGCTGGCGCGGTTCCATCTAACAATGCTGCTCACCTACGCGACATGTTCCGGCGTTGCTGATATTGTCGGCATCAATTCACCTGTCACGAGTCTCCGGTAGTCGGAACGAATTCAATGGAAGCCTTGTCCTCTTGGGTATGATGACTTCATCTCTTTTCCAAAGAATTCTACCTGCGCCACCATTGTATAAACTCGCTTCTAAGAATGCTTCTCCTGATCTAAAAAGTTCCGACAGGATAGTAGGAAAATCGTAGAAGAGTGCAGGAATTGACAGGCTTCTGTGGAGGAACTATTAAAATTAAAGGCTTCTATTAAATAGCATAAGAAATAAGTGCGTTTCAAAACTTTATATCCACCTCATAATTCGTCTATATCTCGTTTCGTATTCATTTTCGCCGACCCGCAATAGTTCCGCTTGATTCCTCGCAGTCGAAAATAAGTAGGTAGGCACTCGCTTGATTAACACCATACTCCATCCTTTATCCATGATTCGGAGACGTTGCGGAGAAATGATTCTCTAGAGACTGATTTCCTTAATCTACTGAAAGAATGAAGTGGTGGCCGCTGTTACTGCATACATACATATATATCAAGGGTGCACATTTAACGGTTAACGATTTAACGAATTTAACGAATTAACGGCATTTCTCGTTAAAATCTGGCTTAACGACTTGACGGAAGTTTTTAGAAATCTAACGGAATTTTTAACGGACTTTCTACTCAGTGATGTTATCACATTTACCCCTAGTCTTCACGATTGTTGCAGGTCTCACCCTCCCGATTAGGATTGCTCCCGAAAAACTGTTGAAATTGGCAAGAAAATTTTGATGTTTTCATGAATTTGTTTTGAATTGTTGGAAATAACGCATTTTGGGGCGCGGGTAGCGCAGAGGTGCGGGCTGTCACCCGATACCAGGTTCCTGGTTAGGATTTCCCGCCCAGGCCAACCAAGCCTTCCATCCCTCCGGGGTCGGTGAATTGGTACCAGACTTGTCTGGGAGGATAAAGCGCTGACTTAATCATCGGCTCGCCACCGCAAGTCACTGTATCGCCAAACACCCAATTAAATCGCCTCCGCATCTCATAGAAGTAGAATGCGTGGCACATCCTAAAAGGGATTGACTAACGCCGTCCTTTATCCGTATCCTTTAGTGCCTTTTGGAGCTAGAAATTTCTTCGCCGAGCCCCAAGTACGATAACGAATCCACAAAAATATACTGGTCTAAGCTCCTCGTAAGATATGCCTATCCTCACCTGGCGCTGCATATTCCAGAATACTTTTGCCCGCCACCTGGAACAGCCGAGACGGAGAGAATATTTTTTAGGCCGCTGGACGTATTTTAAACGATTTTAAAAAAGTGCTAATAACAAAAATTTGGGAGGCTACTTTCCCAGGCGTTAACACATTAACGATGTGTCACACCTATTCAGCAGTGTGGGACGTGACACGATGCCGTGTCATGGTCACGACGTTGAAAAAAGGATGGCCCCACGCACTGGGCACTCGAAAATCGTGCGTCCGATAACGTGGAAACATTCCTCTGACTGGCTTTTAATTGTATCTTTATTTGATCTTTTTGTACTTAGTGACCTGTGCCCTCATCGAAATTGTATGTAGTCGTAGAACAGTCAGACAAAACGGTTTCGCAAAGAACTACGAAAGGGGGGAACTCCGGGTTCCACCTGATCGCATATTTTGAGGTGCCCTGTCGGTGATCATCTTCAATGATAATTCCATAGCGGTTCTTATTCCACACCCTATAGATAATTTGTTGCTGAACGCTTGTTTATTTTTCTGTGTTGATGCTGAAGGGTTTGTTTTACATTGCAGTGCTACACTCCATTCCTTGAACTTTAGCTGTTGACCTCTCGATGTTGAAACCTATAAGGTTTTCCTAGATTTTTTCACTTAAGATAATGCTTTGTAGGTAATTATATTTTTTAACGAAATTGAACGATTTACCGGGAATTTAACGAAAATTTTCCGTTAAAAATTTCGTTAAAAAAATTAACGGACAGAATTTTGTGTGCACTCGTGATATATATGTATGCCACCAACGAAGTCTCCGACGCAGAGGAGCAACAGAACTGTGGCAACAGATTGTGACGATAAGCAGGCATACGAGGGTCAGAGGACATAGCTGCTGCCCTTGAACAGCTCTACTCGGATGAGAAAACACCTTGGTTTTTGAAAGTTCTCATATCCCATGTGTTTGTGTTCAGAACCAGCTATGTAATGTCTTGGTGAAGAACCAGGAGCTTCTGGAGCAAACTCCCTCTCTCCGCGAAGAGAACACAACTTTGAAGGCTTCTCTAGGGGATGTAGAAAGATTATATCTGACATCCATGAGGCCACTCAAGGGCAGTCTACTCAGAGAGCTAGTCACGCTATCGGCTTTGTGAAGATATTCTTGAACACCAAGATATTGAATGTGTTCTCCACATTACTTGTACAATTGGTAAGCCGTAATAGAGTCGGTTTCGATTGTTGAAGGGAGTTTTTCTCAATACTTCCTTCCATTCCTTAATTCTCAGAAGAACTCTCTCCTGTTACGCTTTCTCCTGTAGAGGGATCTACATCCGGCCCTCGTTAACCAAACAGGAAAGAGAACGGAATAAGGAAGCCAGGTTAGCTCGTGGTTTTTACATTGTCGCTAATCGCTGCAAATGTGTTAGTCAACTATATATGTCCCTGGCAAATTAGTGGGCACTTCCCAGGTATCTGTCGCTGACATAAGTTGCCTCTACTGCAATACACGGTGTATTCAAAAAATAGTCTGCTCCTATAATTTGCAATCAGAAACCATAACTGCGGTATAGTAGTCATTACAGAATCCTAGTTAAGTGTTGTTGCCCATTATTGGTGATTTGGCTTCTGCCAACAAATTTTGCTTTATAAGATGTGACAGAGCTCACAAAAGAGGTGACGATATACTGATATTCCTTAGATTATCTATTCTTTTGAGACAACATGGTATGAGTCAGTGCTGGATGGTTGGGAAATACTTCGTTGTGACCTTAGACTTAGCCAAAGTACACCAAGAATCATTGCCGTATACAGGATGCCAAATGCACCATTAAACAGTTTTCCAGATATCATTTGGTTCGAAAAGCCTCTATCTGGTTGTAATGGGATGTCAAAAAATTTTATGGATATGTGCAATACAAGTAAGTTACATCAGAACATTCTAAAACTAACCCGATATATGTTGTTACAGGATGTTTTGTTACGATCAAAACTCTTGCGCCAGGCGGGACTCGAACCCGCATCTTCTGCTTTCCGGGCAGCAATGTTCGCCTTACATCACCGGCGCTGTTTGACCGCACGTAACATCCGCGATATCCTCGAGGTCCGTCAGCACCCACCCGTGATACAGGGATGGGCCGGTCGCTGATATCAGCATGCAACCGGTTAAGCTGAGGACCTTACTAGTAGCAATGCTTGAACACATTTGTTGAAGCCTGGAGCGGCTGATATAGAGGCTACATGTTGTTACAGGATGTTTTGTTACGATCGAAAACAATGGGTTCAGCGAACTCTTTGAAAATACAGCAGATATATTAGGTTGGAAAAAAAGTCTCTTCACACTTCGAAATTTTTTTTACCCTTCCCCTTGTAAACGCACTAGCCAATGTTGATTGCTGATTTCGTAATCCTATCACACTTGTCTACCGTTCGCACGCGGACACAGGTTAAGACTCTTCTTGTAATTCGTTATCCATCCAATCTTCCGAACTCAATGCCAGATCTACCTCATGGTCGTTTTCAGCACGGCATTCTTCAAGAATTCATTAAAGAATCCACAGCACGTCAGGCAGCAGACCAAATTAACCACATATATGGCTTGGGATCTACTACTCATCGCGCCTGTTATGAGTGGTTCGGAAAGTCTTTAAAGGGAAATTATTCACTGAGGGCAAAGCATGGTCAGGAAGGCCAACTGAATTGGACGACACAGAACTACTCCATCTTCTTCGTACCGATAGTAGGCAGACGACACGTCAGCTGGCAGAGAAGCTCGAAGTGTCTCATAGGATAGTAGGAATCCATCTGAAGAATCTTGGCTTTCATGGAAATTTGGAGCTTGGATTCCACATGCCCTGTCAGACACTCAGAAAGGTCGACGGCTCTCCATCGCTGCTTCTCTTCTGTCCAGATAAGGAAGAAAGTCGTTTCTTCCGCGGATTGTGACAAGCGAAGAGTCCTGGGTTCTGTGTGCCAACTTCGACGAAAAGGCAATGGGTACAAAAGGGGAGAGAACCCTAAGTCTGATCTCAAGCCCAATGTTCACGAAAGGAAGATTCTCTTGAGTGTTTGGTGGGATATCAGAGAAGTGATTTATCGGCAAACTCTCAGAAGTGGAGAGACACTTACTGCTGTCACATACTGCGGCCAACTCCACAAAGTCGTCGCAACTCTCTAAGAAAACAGGCTGGAGAAGTCGAAGGTGATGATCCTGCATGACGTATAGAGAAAAATTCTTGAAAGATCAAAAATCTCTGTACAACCTAACAAATTGTGTGATGAAGCATCCTGGAAGAATTCCTGCTTTGAAGGATGAAGCCAAATTGACGCAGCCAAGGATTCCATACTAGCGGAGTTTTCCGAAAAAACCTTACAAAAATCGTGATCCAAATAACGACTCTCTTGAAATGGTGAATACGTTTTGCGCCATGGAAAGTTCAGCATATTTTTACAAGGAAAGAAATTATAAAGAATTATGTTCTTTGCCTCTATCGTATACTGTTGCATCTGATGAAGTACTACCATGTTTTATCCAAAAGATTGGCATCGCGATCTCTTACCACCTCGAGTATATCTTTGATGCTAGCTACATCTCAGTTGAAGTATTTAATAGTAGGAAACATGCTTTCGTTACACGTTACTAAGGAAAAAGCCACACTGTCTTGTCTCCAACTATCGTTCTATTATAATAGTGTCTCTTCGGTTTTTGCCAGAGTTTTTGAGAGAAAATTAAAATCCAGCCTTGTAAGGTATCTTCAGTCAAATTCTCTCCTCCCCGAGGACCAGCATGCTTTTCGAGGTGGAGGGTCTGCTGAGACGTTAATGCTGTCGACCCTAAATGACAGGACTGAAGCTTTCGAACAAAAATCGACATAGGTATCATCTACAGGGTGTCTCAATGTATACACTGTTTGAAAGGTGATAATTTTGCTCACAGTAAAGGTGTTGAAGAAGTTAAAAGCTCATATGAAAGGTTAGAAAAAAATAGAAAATTTCTGCAATATGAGCGGTATGGATTGAGCCATGAGCTCGTCTGAAACCTTGCATTTCAAAATCGACTGATTGTGCATGGCCTGAATGCATGTTACAGTCTTGATAGTGCTAGGCCATATTAACGTGCGCTGTGATTCTTCTAACGGTTAAAACTTGACAATCACGTGAAAGACACAAGACGTGCGATTTTATTGGTTGCACAGATTAAATGTGAGCAGGGGCCCCATTTTCCAAGACAGATTCTGTGGACAGATGAAGCAACATTCAAGCTGAATGGAGAGGTTAGTTGGCATAATTGCAGCTATGTACTGAGCGACGGAAAACGTTAAAAGAAGCACATTACAGGTTAATGTGACCAAGTAAGTAACAAGACTGCAGCAAGCATTCAGCCCATGCACAATCAATCGTGTCGCAAATGCTGGGTTTCAGGCGGAGGCCTGGCGCAATCTCGATTATTTACACGCCTCGGAAATCTCGTTACACTTCCACATGGTTCTTAAACATGTTCAAAAGATACCAGCAACAATTTTAGAACTTTCAAATAATACTTGCATTTTTCAGAACGTCCTGCATTTTTCGCAAGCTGTAGTGTGTTTTTAAGTTTTAAACCTTGAAAGAAACAAACCAATCAACACTACCAATTTGTGGAGAAATTATAACAAGTATTCGTGCGAAACACAATCAATCGAGTGTAAAATGCAAAATTACAAAGAAATGAAAAAAATTCAGACGAGTGCATGGCTCACTCCATACCGCTCATATGTCAGAAATTTCTGCTTTTTTAAGCTTTCATACGAGCCCCTAACTTCTTCATTTTTTGAAACACCCTGTTTTTTGATTTCATTAAAGCTTTTGATAAAGTTCCTTTTCACTGGCTAATCTATAAGCTATCCAATACAGACATTCATCCGAAATAATAATTGAATCGGTAAATAATTTTGTAACAGGAAGGTCTTTTCAGGTTAGAGTAAATGAGCCGTTTTCTGAAGCCTTCTCTGTTACCAGCGGTGTCCCACAGGGAGGTGTGTTATCTCCATTTCTTTTAACTAAATGCACTTCGGAATTCCTTCCTTGGTTAACCATTATAGTAGTAAATGCAAGGTATTTGCGGACAGTATAAAAATTTATAATCCTACTCCAAAGATGGAGGATCACGACGCTCTTCAAACGGCCATAAATGCGGTAGCGGATTGGCCAATAATATGAAGTCTCCCTTTGTCAGTTTAAAAGTCGAAAATGCTCCACCTAGGACAGCAGAGTAATAGAAAGGCTTATTTTCTTAATGATCTAGAGTTTGGTAGGGCAATTACGCTACGTGATTTAGGGTTCGTTTCAGAAGCAAAACTTTCCCTTCAAGGACCCCTGTGAAACCACGGCAAAAAAGGCTGGTCGCATCGTGTACAGCCTTTTCAGACCTTTGCGAACAAACTCTAAACTGTGGACAAGGGTGCATGGATACGATTACACCGGGATTCTTTCGGCTACTATAAGAAATAAAGTCTATAACCTGTCTACGCTTGCGCTCCGTAGAAGAAAATATGATCTTGTCATGGTCTATGAGATGGTAACTGGTGTGTTAGGCATTTCAGTATAGAAGTTCTATTCCATTTCTTCTTCTAACACAAGAGTTGGCCAGAGGAAGATTAAAATCCCAAGGGCAAGTAAATGTAATTTAAGATTAGGTTTCTTTACTAATGGAGCAGGAACCGAGTTTTTGAAGCTCTCAAAGAAAAGCGTGCTACCTAACTCTTTGAGGCAGTACAAAAGATGCGCTGTCAGGTATATACAGGACGCTTATTAGTTCATCCCGTTTTGATGGCTCTAATTGCTTTGTTCATTGTTTTTTTAATGCTGTTTGTTAGCCGTATTTGACTTGTTTATCTGCGTGTTATTCACAATACAAAATAAATAAATAAATATCTTAGACAAATTTGGTGTGTGTCTATTTTAGGAGACACTAGCACAGGAAAAACTTTCCTTAAATACGATACCGCTCCTAACTCGTGTACAATGGCGGGGCAGCTAAAACTCTCTCAAAAAACTGCGCATGGTATCCCCTAATGTCACAAAGAAAAAGCCGTTTGAAGAACGACTAGAACCATTTTCATTTTGTTTTTACATTAAAGACCTCTTGAGAGTCATTTAAGAAAATCGTATGTCCACCTATTCCAGTTCCTGCTGATGTAGAGGGCTATCTTCCTTCTGCATTTTATATTACAGTATATATAAATATATGTGCATATCTATCCCGCAACATAACCTGCAAATCTAATCTAACGAGTCTGTTGGACTGATACCCCGCTGACTTTCGCACCCAGCTGAGAGCGTGGCATTTACGCAGCCATGGCCCGCGCTCCTGCCGAATCGCAGTCCCAAACTTGTCTCTACGAGACTTATGAGGTGAAAATGAGCTTTCACCTTGAACACAGACAATGCTTCGTCTGTGAACAGCTCGTGATGAGCTGGAAAATGCGGTCCAATTTATTTCTGAGGAAACTTCCTCATGAATGAGCTAGCGGCTAAACCAAATATTTCCTGCGTTTTCGTCGAAGTTTGTCTCCATAAAAGTTTATTTTAAGTTTTCTAGAATCTCTCGCTCCTTTTCAAATGTCAAAGTTCTTGTGGTCCACTGTAGATGAGAAAGAGCTTGGCTTCTCGCCCAGAAATTTGGGAGAAATCGCATGCTTTCGCATTCTTTGAATTTTTCAATCTCTTTAGCACTATGGAGATGGACCAGATGGGAGCGTGGAGGGGTCGTAAATCAAACGGTGGACGTCTGAGAGGACGAACTCCACAACTAGGTCAAGAGTTTGCAATTCCACAGCCATGCCGGTAGATGGATTGGTAGGAAGGAGGTGAATCTAATGGTGCCATTCTGTTTTCATATAATTGAATTTGAACGAAGTTATGGGAATGCAATGGCCAAAACCTGTTTCAAAGCTCCGATTGTATACGAATTAGGAGTGGTACTGTAGGCTATCCTTAAATTATTTTTTCAGAGATAGCCTCAAGGGAGAAACTACAGTGACCACGGCGCCATTTCGAAGACACTGTGTACAACTCTACACATGGGGTTTCTTCATTATTTTATTACCCTTTCAGTCTCTGGATTCTTTTTTTGTTTCAAGAAATGTCCTACATGTATTCTTTAATGCAACTTTGTGCATCTGTCCGTGTGTCCTTCGTTACGAAAGTTCTGAAGCATGACCCCGCAGTACCGTGATAGTGCCTCACCTCCTAAGCACATTTCTCCCATCTTAGCAGTAGCACCCGGGTCGGACAGTTGCTCTGTGCTCGGGAGAGTAGGCGGCATAAGCGCGGCCGCGTGCACTTGCCGGGCATCAGCAAGAGGCAGGATGCCCGGCAAGTGCACGCGGCCGCGCTTATGTGTTTTCGCCACTGGAGATTGTCCGGCGGCGGAAAGAGCTCGTCGGGAGCCATCACAAGGCGATCAAGTGCAAACGGGGTAGGCAGCATCGGCCGGGCTTAAAGGGCCGTTGCTGTTCTCGTGCTCCTGTCCTAAGAGGACCTCTGCCCCATAGCGTGTTTATCCCAGCTAGATCCAGAATAGTACGCGCGAACCTATCACGCGGAACGTACGCCTCCTCTATTTGTCAAAAGTGCGAATTCTGGTTGGGAATAGTTCCAATCCGCCGAGTTAACGGAGCGAGACTACTGCAGCGATGTGCGAGAATACACGCATTGCCAGTTGGAGATCATAAGTGCTACTCTTAGAATAATCTGCTTCCAGAGAGCTAACGGCGCTGAACTGATTCTCTGAGAAATCCCAGGTCTTTGGTCTCATGTCGAATAGAGGTGATGTCTAACCAACACGCGTAACGACGCCTTATATCTAGTGGTCAAGGGCGTCTGAACATACCACCTCCTTACGAGCTTCCCTCCTTTTTCACCCAATCTAGCCTTGAATTTGTAAAATAGTGTCAGTTGGAGAGAAGCACCATTCCTCGCTCGATCGCGGATCCTGTCCGGTGTTGTCAGGACGATGGCTCGCGCAGCGCGACAGGCTTTGGAGGAGCTGTGAGTGCTACGGTGTCAGAACCAATAGTAGGAACATTTCGACGTTTCCCATCGCTCTGTTTATGTGATTTCCTTCTCGATGTGACTAGGACTGTTTCTGTATCGCCCTTCTCTTGAGGAACTATTAGCTGAAGGCTGTACTGAAACTACACAACACATGCCAAGTGCACTGCACGTGCTGACCTGCTTCTTATGAGAAATAGATCCATTTCGAATATAAGAGCTGAAGGAGCGTGCATGCGTCTCATCTTTGTGCGGCACCTTAATAATTGCGCCATAGTGCAGTGAAGTAGTGTCTTCACTCTCCCAAATGAAGGAAAAAAGCCACTCATGCCGTACTCAGCTCATGAAACATCGATGTGATTGGTTGTTGTTTTTATCACCGGTGGTGTGCCAAGCACGAGCTTTTAATGTGCGTCCCTAACTACGTATGTATACCCGGCATCCTCCAACTGGATGCTGACTATTCTTCACATGGTCATGTTGGTCTTCTACGGAGAATGAGTAGGTAGGGGATCGCGCGAGCTCTGACTATTCGCAAGAACTTGCGCGTAGTCCTTCGAGGACTGCAGAGAAACTGGTAATAACCAGCTGTTATATACATGGCTTCGGTTGTGCAAAAAGTAGAAGGTACCATACAGAAGGTGCAGAATTCCTTGCGTGGCTGTTCTCTTTCCTGAATTTCAAACGCTGAATGTTATCGCATATAGCAGAGCTACAGAGCTGCGTTTTCGGCATAATTGTCCTCGATAATGTCTACTGTTGGGTTAAAAATTCTGAGGCACTGAGAGACCTTTCTAGAGTGGAGCTTTTTCCAAAGCGCCAGCGCTTCCGTGCTGTCACTGAGATTTCTTCTGGAGTTCGTTTTTAATCTACCAGAAGCGCTTTCTATCCACTGTGTTATTTTAGTGGAAAAGAATTTGTCCGACAGTAAAACAATGACACTACAATCGCTTACAGTATCGTAGCTTCATTTCTTTCTTTATTTATATCTATTTATATGTAGCGCGGGTACATGGCACACAGGCGTGAAACAGAATAAGGAAAATAATTAAAGCAGTACTAGAATACAGTAGAACAGGAAAACATGAAACAAGTACTGAAAGATACAAGAAGGTCTAGCTGTGAAAGTAACTACTACAATAACATAGGTAACAGAAATTTCTGGAATTTACGCTAGGTAAGGATAGGAAGTGCTTATTGTCCGCAAGCAGCAAGTTGGGCTCGCGTAAACTTCTGTATGTGAAAAATGTAGATCTTGCCATGGTCCTTGCAACAAGAACATGTAGGCGGAGTTCACTTCTTCCTGTCCTAATTACTTTGCCTCGGAAAAATTGGGAACGGTTTATGTGAAGTTTTACAGTGAGAATCTTAAAAAGCACTTTCAGTTCAACGACCTTCCTTCTATATAGCAGGGATTTCATTATAGAACGAGCATTCTATTTCTTTTTCGTCCGTTTGGAATGGGCGAGTAATTTAAGCCAAAGCACCGCATTATTAGTTTTCGTGTGAAATTATTTTGAACGCTTTCTAGCATGTCGATATCCCTCTTCTTGGAAGGAATGAAAACTGTCGTTCCCGTCTCAACTACGGGGCGCATGTACGTTACGTAGACCAGCAGACGGAGGTGGGGGGGGGGTGCAGACATAACTGGGGGTCGAGCGTTCTATCCCCTCATCCCCCTGGCCCGCCCACCCCCAACCCCCTGCGATTGCTCGAGAGTCTAGTGGCTGCCTTACGAGATAGTGGAGACGCAGACATTTGCCACGCCTCTGTTTAAAGGGCGGGGGATAGAACGCCACTCCGCCGACATAACTCCAACGCCGCGGGGACCACCCCCCCCCCCCCCATGGCGTCGCGCACGGTGCGCGACGAAATGGACGAGCTGTCGCGGTCCGTCCGATTGCGACGCGGATGGCCAGTCAGGCGTGCACAGAAAGTTCTGTGCGTTAAATTATTTCAACGAAATTTT
>CANDYH010000415.1:0-27257 GCA_947396885.1 Heligmosomoides polygyrus polygyrus | reverse complement strand
GTTCGGGGCACCAATGGCTGTCAGATAAGCTGTGCGCAGTAGCTCGACGAGCTGTTTTTTGTCATGTTCCAAAGTACACCATTCGTATCGTATTTGAAAAAGCATGCAAAAAACATCGTAACTGGCGCTTACCAATAAAGTGCCTATTTTTACCTGCTTTTATCAAGTGACTTCATTTAATTTTTCCATCTTTTAGCCTCAGTTTTGTAGCAAAAAAAATATCTGCAGCACCAAAAACCTTGAGGCCGTTTCACATATATAGATACAATACAAGTTGAGAGTGGACCTTAAGGGCGTGCATTACCTAGGCTATACGCTTTTGCTGCTATACTTGACATAACCCGAATAAAATAATACAACGTGGAATAAAGAAAATAAATGTGCGCGTCTCAACTAGAGAGGTGCTTTTTCGAAGCCGATGGGCTCTACGTTCTCTGCAGAACACACCGAAGGTGGTTCATTGAACTGAACTTGCGGAAGCGCCGAATTTAGGCCAGTTATGCACGCTTCCTTTCCGATCTATCAAGTTTCTTCTGTTGCATGGTTCTCTACCAGGTTTCCTCAAGGTCTTGTGGTGCATGCGGTTCAAGCTAGTAATTTCTATATCAAGGTAACACATACAAAATGGCCGTCTTACGCAATCCCATTACGCTATCCTCCTGTAGGCTAAAGAATGCTAACCTTACCGGTCACATAATTTGGTTCACTTCTACGATGAGTAAGTTGGTGCGCTTGCGTTGCTCAAAATTATGCTTGTCATTCTCGAATTTTTCAGAAAATTTTTGCGGAAAGCCCTACATCTCCGTAGGATCGCATAAAGGATAATTTATTCTTTATGCGACCCTACGGAGGTGTAGGCTCCTCTCTGATCCTCAAGCGTTTTCATGTTTTAAAAACTAAGGTCTCTGTTAGAACTATGTTTTGATGTGAGCAAAACCCTTGCGTCAGGCAGGACTCGAACCCATGTCTGCTGCTCACCGGGCGGGAACTATCCCACTGACGCTCCTTGATCGAACGCAACATCCACACCTCATAACTATCCCATCTATCGTGATGAACCGGCCGCTGATATCAGCATGGAACAGTTTGTCTGAAGGTCTTGATAAAAACAATTCAATTCAGTTTCTTTAAGCCTCGTGGGGCTGGTACCGAGGATGTGAACTCTCATAACAATGTTTTGCTGCGATTTAAACTCTAGCGCCAGGCGGGATTGGAACCTGCATCTCCTGCTGACCGCATGGGAGATCTACACCCGCGAGAGACCCGGAAGATAGTATCTGTTATGTATAGGCACTTGCTGGATCTTATACACGACCCCTAGTGAACTTGAATCACCAAACCACAAGGAACACCGCTCTTCGCTTCTCTATGTGCCCAAACCATGAACTGACGCACGGCGAAGTTTTACAACTCCTTCCTGATGGACACACGTCTGCTTCGTCGGTCCATGTGACTCTTATCAGATGGCTTCTTTGGTACTGCATACCACTGCCCTCTCTTATCGTGGTTAGTGCGTTCTCCAGTACACCCTATCGCGGGAACTGTCTGACACCAATAGTGTACAAGTACAAGAAAAGGAGGTCGTTCGTTGAACGGCCATGTACTTGCGGTGAGAGTGAAAGCAGGAGCCTCGGAACAACTGCTAGCCGACAAAAGACAGCGTATGCTCGTAAGTCGAGGATTGCTTATATGTTGACTATGTGACGATTTCATGGAGTAACGATGTCGAAAAGTCGGCGCACCGTGTTAACTTATGTAAAGCATTGCCTATAATCAGTTGTGAGAATAAGACCTATAATCAGTTGTGTTGGCGGACCAACCGATCGATTTCTTGGTTTCTTAACAGCATCGTGAGCCAGTTGTTGACCCATGTCCCCTCTCATCTGACCAACACGAGCAAATTTCTTGAAATATTACATAACTCAAACTTCGGTGATAGTTGTGTAATAAAGTCTTTTGATGTGACGTCACTTCACACAAACGTTCAAAACGATGACAGCAGACAAGCATTATCTGAAATGTTTGATTTGCATGTAATGAACATAAACACCTTTGTCAAAAACGCACATCATGACTCTAATCAAGGAATGTCTGCATTGCAACATCTTAAAGTGGTCAGGGTCGTATTACTCACAACTAAGAGGATTAGCCATGGGTCAGCGGTTAGCGCCGGTTTTGGCAGTCTGCTTTATGAGTAGGATTGAACAACCGGTGCTACGTCGCTCACTGTTAATGTACTGTAGATACATAGATGACTGCATTATCGTAACATCAACACAGTCTGAAATGGACGAGTGTTTCAGACTGCTGAACGAGCATTCTCAGTACATTAGACTTACTCGAGAAACTCGAGCAATGGTTGGCTCGGCTATTTGAATACACAAGTTAGAATGTCTGGCGGGACAGTTAGCGTGAAGTGGCACCGGAAACCAAGCTCCAAGAATATCCTGATTCACGCCAAGTCCGCGCACCCCGCTGCTATGAAACGTGCTGTTGTTAGCAACGTGTTCCGCACGGCAACGAGGATGTGTACGGGCACGAACGAATATCAGGAATCATTGCGGTTGGCTTCGGATATAGCCGTTTCAAATGGCTATGTGGCGTCAACTCGCCATAGGAGAGCTTACGCTAACTCTCACGATAGATCCCGTATAAATAAGGTGCCTCTCGTTCTACCCTTCATCTTCGATAGAGTCACTGCTGAAATTCAAAGGGTTATTGTGAGAGCACAACTGCAGGACGACGTTGTCTTAGTGAATATTCCTGAAGACAACTTTAGACGGCAGTTGTACGAAATAGACTCTATGAACAGCAGTGCATTTCGGAAGACTGCGCTATATGCTCAAATGGTAGTTTAGGGGATTCAAAAATAGGAGTAATTTATCAGATTGAGTGTCTGGCATGTAACTCAAAATATATCGTAGAGACGGAAAGGCACTAGGAATACGCCTAAAGGAACATCTATCTGGGAAACGACGTGGATTACTCACCAATCCACTTGGAAAACATAGGATTGATGCGCATAACGGTAATGACTACGAGGTGAGATGCACAATTTTGGCCATTGAGGAGATATTTCCGCGAGAAAAGCGTTAGAGGCATTCTGGATTTTCGCAAGAAATCCAGTGATGAACAACCGAAATGAGTGCCTTACTGTGACGAGTGACTTCTTGCCATTTGTGCCTCATTGTGAACTGTAGACGACCGGTCGTGGCAGTGATGCACAGTGTTCCTCATTCGCCTCTACTGGTCAACTGGACGAGCGCGGACGACGAGACGGGGGGGCGAATCGGCCCCTGCGGTGGATCCAATTGGTGGGTTCGTTTCTACCATTTGGGCTCTACTTGTGGTTGTAGGTGTAGGTCGAAAATGCTAGGGCAGTTAAGGCGCTTGGTGGGGTAGAGTGCAATTCTAACCTATGCACCACGTTCAGGCCTCCGAAGACGACGTGAAGTCGAAACGCGTCAGGCCCTGCGAATAAAGATCCACCTAAAAACCTCGTGTGGCACAGTATATACACACTGTAAAGCGTTGCCTTTCGCAACAGTTAAACGCTGCGCGACGCTGATGGCGTGTTCATCCTGCTTTCGTATAGCCCAGGTCTTTGAGGCGTATGTCAGGGCAGAAAGAACAGTGCAGTCGAATATATGGGGCACGGGGTCGGACGTTCTTCGCCTTCTTCACGACTTCTCGACGCTCTTGAAAGCTCCCTAACCCGCTCGTTACCTCCTTTAGACATTTCGAATACAAGAAATAAAAGGAATGTAAAGATGTCTCGGTTAAATTCTCTTAATAAAAACGGTGAAATTTAACTTCATCGGCAGATGCTCCAGAATTTTCTTAGTTTGACTTATTGACTTCTTCAGACCACTTTGAGTTTGACTTCTTCAGACCACTTTTTCAAACTGATCAGCAGCGGATGGGGTCCAGTTCTATGTGATGATTCCTAATGGTATGACGACTACTTTTCGATTAGGACACAAATTTTATCTCTATTTACACCCTGGCTAATCCTGTTATCCGTCAAATTTCAGTCAGCCAAAGGTGCTTACAGTGTATCTTTAATGGATATGTAGAAAGCTGAGCGAGTGTAGCGCACTTGGAGGAGGGGACGGCTGTCACGTGCACCCATTACAAGGTTCGTGGTTCGGATTGTCTGCCCAGACCACCAAGCCTTCCATCCCTCCAGAGTCGGTGAATTGCTTTCAGACTTGTCTGGGAAAAATAAGCACAGACTTATTCACCGGCTGGCCACCGCAAGCCAAATAGGCATTCAAATCGCCTACACAACATCTCCTAGAAGTAGAATGCGTTACAAAAGGGATGGAGTAAAGCCGTCCTTTATCTTCCATCCTTTATCTAGCAACCATATGCGTTTACTTTCAAAACTCTTCGAATGGTCGAGCAAGCTCCACCAACTCCTAAATTTCTCTCCCTATGTGATAAAGTAGCCTAATGGGTCCTTCTTGCGCGAGGCCGTTATGCCACTATCCTTCGAAGACGAAGAGCGTGCAGAAGACAGTGCAGAATGATTAATTTATTCTTGGAAAGCAGGATTTATTCTCGCTGTATATACATGCTTGTTGTTTGGTTTCTATAGAATCGGTCCTAAACAGTTTTTAACGAATAAACAACGTGATATCTTCTGATTAGCAATCTTAGCCCCTTGTGGTATCGTTAAGAATAAAGATGATGGCATATTGCTAAGGAAATGATTACTTTCTATCGAAGTTTTGAGCAACCATCCGATAAAATTTTCTACTTTCTTCCTTCTCTAATACATATTCACGTGGCACACTATCGCGTCAAAATCGCACACTTCTCAAATCAGGGGCCAGATTCATCAATGAGTTAAAGAGATTTAATGGAATTACAGCCGAAATTCCTGATAATACCATCATTTCACCATGTCGATTGTTGATAAGCCGCGTTAGTTCGCGTTTCTCAGAAAATTCGGCTGTAATTTCTCCGTTAAATCCCTGTAAGTCGTTGATAAACCCGGCCCAGATTGGACACTTTCCTACAATTTGGTTCCAAGTTTCCAATTTGGTTTGAAAAGTGTTCAGTTTGACGTGAAAATAGTACATACACAGCCGCTTCAAGCGGGGACTTACCGCACGCAGATTGGTCTCGAATGTACGTAATTGATGGGCAGTTTGGCCACGCCTCTCTAGCATCAAATCTGAAGAGAAAATCTGCAGCAGTGGATAAAGTAAGTCATTTATATAAGAAAAAAGGTGTACGTGACACAATTAGGTATGTGATCCGGGATTTATGTTCAAAAAAGTCGGGAGAGTACTCTCAGCCGGTAAATTGAGACAATCTGGGAAGGATAAAACGTCAATATATTCAGCACAGCATTCGCGTGGTAACTCAGTTGGGCAAATTATTGTATTGGCCAAAAACGCATTAAAGCGGGCTCTATGAAATTGTACAGGCGTAGAGTGCATGGCGAATCCCACAGAAGCAATGATTAACACCATCCTTTACCCTCTATCCTTTTTCATAATGCGCCACATGGAGGTGAAATCAGGCTGCTCCAGGTTAAAACGTTAAGTTCGTGTTACTCTCAAGGTAAAAAATTGATTTGAAGTTCTACAAAGTTTGATACACATACTGTTTATTTTGCGCACATCTCGAAGTACAAGCCACCCCTTCACTATATCTTGTAGTTGTTTCATGGAAAAGTCGTTTTCTTTCTAAACAAGACAGTGCGACATTGACGCCCAAATCTTGCACCATTCAGCTGCTGTAAATGAAGGGCTCACCTTTCAGGAAGAGGAACGTTGGCCAAATCGACTGGCATCTCCAGGAATGTACGGTTGCTCTTAGCGCCCTCGCTTTCTCCATGAAGTCCTTCCTCATCAGTGCGTGACATGATGAACTTGGTTCTTTCCGGAGAATAGGTGGCCTAAAGCTTAAGACTATAGAGTGTAGTTAGTTTAAGTTAACTTAATTCAGCTTAACAACTGCTTAAAAATTATTCAGAAATAAGGTCGAGCACCTTAAAAGAGTTCTGCTTGTTCACATAGTCAACCAGTGCCTGGCCCGTCAGCTTCAGAGCTTCCAGCGGGATAACTTTGGGTGCTGAAAATAACAGAGCATATCTGAACAGCTTTGTGATAAATTCTCAAAACGATGTCTTGCTAGGATCAAAACTCCCGTTCCCACTCATACGCTATGTTCTAAATTACTGTTATGCTTAAATAAAAATGGCATTTCAAGAGAGAATGAAATGTATTTCTTTGAACCGTAGATTGAAGAGTGGGCACACGAAGACTAAGTCAGATGTGCAAGTTGGTTGCTTTAACTCTACATGAGAACTCAAATTCCTGCTGAAGCCACACTCGGTTCTGTTCGACGAAGTACGCTGGAAATTTCTGAACAATCGTATTCCTCGGTTCTCACCTGTACCAGTTCCCTGCTCGTATGAGGCCGCAACAAAATACAGAAGACACAAAAGCAGAAGCTGAAAAGGAGGAAGTATGGGAAGAAGTAATTAGACAGAAGTCGTGCAGGTCATATTCGATGGAAAATGTCACGGTGTAGATCGCCTCCAAAATGTAGTTAAGCAATAGTGAACATAACTACAGAACATCAAAACCGTTTTTGGAGACGATTTTAAAGAAGGACTCATACTACTTTTAAAGTTTGACAGACAAGGTATTCTAACCGCACGAATTTTGTTCGGTTTTCATTGTCGAGAGCAGCTTAATAAACTCCGTGATAACCTAAGATCTATTACTTTCATTGAGGGGCTGCGGATTACATACCCCAGACTATCATTGTTGGATGTTGTTCTTCGTGTTTCATCAGGCTTTTTGATGGATGCACTGAGATTAGGGATGACGTCCGTTTTTTCATTCCATAAGTTCAGTAGAGGAAAACTGGTGCAATGAAATCCTACATACATAAAAGGGAATTTCTCGAGAATCTTCTCTTAAAGCATCCATAAAAAACAGCGTCGCCCTAAAAACTTCATCCCATTCGACACGAGTAATCTACAGCCGGGCCCCTTTTTTCCATCATTCAGGCCAAATTCCACAATGGTTGCAGAAGCACAAGCAGGGGCCGAAGACAGATAACTCATTGTTGAGGAGGGAATCACAGACCGGGTTTCAGCGAATATGAAATCGTGGCCATTTAGCAACCAGAAGACGTGAAAACTGTCGCAAAATTCTCCATGCCCCTCTCACCTTCAAGCCTTGGCATTGATGTTCGCTTTCGTTATTCCTTATCAATGAGGTTCTCAGGTGGAAACACTCATTTGGGGCCGGACGTTTCGGTCGTTTCGTCGTCTTCAGACGCACGCTTTCCATCACAGAGGTGTAGTGACGTCGCTAGCACTCGGGGTTAGTGATCAATAGCGAAACCGTTTCGCGAGTAGTAGCCACATCGCCACACTCTCTAGTGGAAAACCTCGTCTCCGAAAACGACGAAACGGTCCGCCAGGCATAAAAATATTTCCACCTACCAGCCTCGTTGGCACAAAAAATAAAGAAAGTCGCAAAATTGTTTTTAAATTGCTTTTTAAATTATAGCTGCTGCTGTAAAGGCTACAAAATCCTCCAAATAAACGTGACACTGTCTAAATCTGTTTTCGTGAATCTTGGCATCTCACTAAGGCAAATATTTTGCTGCGCTCAAAACTTTTGCACTAGAAAGAATTGGAACCCGCATCCTCTGTTATTAGCTTGCGCTACTAGAAAAGGTGGCTGTTTAACCAAAAATGACACAATAGCAACGACGAGGATATCGTCGATGTTATAAAACAGCGACTGCGGTGTTATGGACCAGCATTTTGCCCGAAAAGCGGAGGATTAGGGATCTAGACTCTCTTATAAGGGAAGGGCCTAAGCGTATCTTTGAACGCGCGAGTCATTTAGGAAGAACCCTTTTATGAGTATGAAAATGCTTATTTTTGCCAAGCCGTTAAACCAAGGAGTACGGGGTCCTTGAAGTTAGAATGAAATGCGGCGCATCACGTGTTTGGGGGTCTTGTACGCTCGAGATGCCTCTGCTGCCAGGCGGCTCGGAGCGCAGTGGATAGTGGTGTTGCTCGATGCGAGCAAGGTCTGGGGTTCGCTTCTTCTGCGCAGCTGGATTTTTGCATTCAATTGATTGGTTGAGATTTGAAGGATTCTGACGCCTATTCCATTTTCAGCCCTGAACGACCGATAGGACGCTCTTCGTGTCCCCTCGAGTGAGGAGGATCCATTGGATCACTCTGGCACGCGACAGGGACGCATGGAGACGCTGCTGGCGCCCGCTCGAGCAAGTCGATGATCAACGGGACAACAGGTGATACAGGTGATTCCATTTCAGACGTTTTCTGCGCTTGTTTCTAGCTGTACGCACCGGAGAGTACCTTTCTTGCGACTTGTTTATTATTGCCGGTTTTTTAACCACAACGTCTTCGTCAACTTCAAATTGACGTGCTTCGAATTCTTTCTGCTGGCCATCCGTTAGGTCGCTCCATTTCTTCCCTCGAAGGTTCCTTGTCTAAGGTGGATCCCATTTCAGCGTGAGCAGGTGGATCTCCTCTCGAGCATCGGCGACCATTGTTGATGTTAAGTTTTAGAAAACGCTCAACAGACCTCAGATTTCCAAGTGAGAGGCAAAGATGAGGGAAGGAGTGTGTCGATGCCGTTTGCGTTTAATTTGCGGAATCCACAGTCCTCGTTTCTCATTTTAACCAACCCGACGTCACATCCTGTCTCTTTTGAAAATCCGAACAGGATAGTTTTCCCGAGGTCACTGGCTCATGTAGGGGAAAACTGTAAGGAACCTGTAGCCTTTACACGTTGCCCGTATTATGCCCAGTGTTGCTTCATGCACTTTGTACCTGAAACACGGAGCAACGTCGCTATCCACTGCGGTCCGAGCCACTTCGGGGTACAAGCTCGAGGTTGACGCTCTCTGCTTGTTCCTCAAGGTATCAGAATTCTGGCGCAGAGGAATCAAAACGCTGCCCGCAACAGCACAGCAGACAGGCTCGCTGAGCTCGCTGACGCAGATACTCCAGAATTCCTGCGAAAGTGATGCTGCTGGGAGACAAGCTTGAACTGCGAATTGCCAGTGGAGCTGATGGAAGCACAAGCACTGATCAGCTACAATTCTCCCCAAGGCAGCAGCATTCGCTGCTATCTCTGATTGTTCACGGAGACTCGGATGATATGTTTGGAACACCAAGGCGGTAGAAAAGCGCCGAATCTGTGAAGGAGTTGCAGATGTCGTGGTTCTTAAGCACAAGTGCGGCACATGCCAGAAGCCTCCTCGTAGGGCTCGCCGATGATGTTGGACCTCATCGAATATTTCTGAAACTGACAGCTCCATCACTACGGGTGTCAGAAGTTAAGACGAACGCCGGAAAGCCCTATCGCTCCGTACTTCCTTCTGTTAGGCCGCATTATCTGCTGTTGAAAGTATTAGGCTTAGCAGATTAGGACCGTTGACGTACCTGCATTGTTGGCGCCGCTAAGGTGTCCTCAATTTGGTGGCGCCACCAACGAAGCTCCGTATTTAAGCACAAGGTACATGGGTCACAAATCATGTGCGTCAGTGAAAAACGAACGTTATCAATTAGTGCTTCTCTTCCTTCACCATTGAACAGTTATGGAAACGCAACAACTGCCATGTGTTGGCCCGTTTGTACGAAGACCCAATCATTCAAACAAGTGCCTTTCCTGTTTTAAGACCAAAAATATGGGAGGAATGCTAAATGAGTAAAGCCACATAAGAGCGACAGTATCTTTAATTGTAAAAAGATGTAAAACAAAGAATTAACTTGGTTTTTTTCGCACTCACCCCCTCAGACCCTTAGAGCTAGTTCCCTTAGACGAAAACCAAACAAAAAGAAAATCCATCCTCTGTCCTCGTTAGCAAGGGAGAAGAAAGAAGAAGGAAGAAGGTTGCTGATGTGAACTAACCTAAAAACCTCATGTTGACGTTGGACGTGAAGAACAACAACTAAACGTAAGGAAGTAAAGTTCTAGATATGTTGTAAGATGCAACGCAGAACCTCTATGTTATTACTTTGAAGCAGGAGTGGATCCTAAATTATGGTCGATAAATTCTCTCATCGAGTATTTTTAATGAAAACGCTTCCAGTAAGTCAGGTAAATCCGTCACATCTATTTGTCTCATCATCAGATAAAACGACCATTGAACGAATCTGCATGCGACAATCTTCCCTTTTCATTTCGGCTTTTCTTTTTAGAGAGGCTCGTGCTGTTAGTCTATTCCATAGCATGTACAGGTGCGGCTGAACTCGAAGAGTTGGCAGCGCTTGCCTAAACCCCTAATCGACCTTTGTTTTAGGTGCAGCCTGGCCTAGCCATTCCTGCCGAGTTGGCGAATTGGCACCAGGCGTTTATGTGAAGGACTTTATATATGGTGGGATAAAACCTTGCTGTCCATCGGAATCAAAAGTCATCACATGGCACCAATTTACCTTCAAGTTGAATCCTCGTTGTCATGTAGAAGCAAAGCGCGTGGCGCACCATTTGATGGGGCTGTTTAACAATAATCATTACAAATTATTTATGTGTAAGGCAGTTTTTTAAGCGAAGCAGTTTGCTGAACGTACAAGGAGTTTATAGTTTTTCCTGGAGCGACATCTCAGCCAAGTCGGAGAAGAACAACAGTGCTAGAAACACAACACCGTAAATTGAACCGTCCCATCGAAAACATTGCGTTTAATTCATTCTTTATGGAAACCGCTATCAACTTCCACTTGATTTCATCTGGGAACTTTAAGGACTTCAGAAATAGGTAGGGCAAACTAAATGTATTACAAATGCTTCGGATTGAGGATGTGAACTAAATGGATTTGTGATGGTTTCTGGTTTCGGATTCTGCCGACAGATCTATCTGACGTGGCGGCATTGTTTTATCGTATGTATGATCAAGCAATATACCGAACAAACAGCCACTGTCGCCATATAAACCACGTAATGGAAATGAAGATCAACAAACTATCGATTACTGGGATGTTCTATATATTATGACCATTGACTCGCAGGTATATCACTGTGTGCTGATGCGATCAAGAAGGAAAGAACTATACTGGCTCTCCTGGAGCGCACCTACGAGTGCAATAAATAAATAAATGTCAGAATTTTCCTTTCACTGCAAGCGCATTACACGGAAGTTTCTTGCACAACAGCAAAACAATGGTGCAACGGTATCAATGGTGCAGTGCTCGAGAATTTTCACTATAATAATGACGTGATGGTAAACCAAACAACGCTTCAGGTCATCATACGCATTCAAGAAATAAAGAGTACTAAAATGGGCGAGAAAGGTGACATGAAGACCACAAAGGCAAATGCCCATAGCTAGCTCTCATGTAGGACAACAGCTACACACAAAATGACGGTACGTTTTGCTAAAATGGCCGCAGACAACGCGTAAATATGATTCGAATTGATGAAATGGGAACGGTGCTACTAGCTGCTCGGATTCTAACATCTGGCTGCTGCGACAAAGAGCTTTCCACGTGGAGCTGGATAAATATTGTGAGGAAGATCTCGCTTCTGCACTCGTCTACGATTTCAGCACCGAGATGGGCAGCGAAGGTCGCCTAAAGAACTTCACATCGGGATTATTTGAATTTGAATATGCTTATTCAAATATTCAAAAAGTCGCATTTTTCGAATGTATTCGAACAGGAACATATAAATCCTATTTTTGAACGTTTTCTATTTAAATATATAAAAATTGCATCCCTCGAATGTATCCGATTTCAAATTTTAAAAAATCTCGTTGCTTGAATATACATATACTAGAATTCGACTAATAGAAATTTGTGAAAATTCGAAACGATTCGAACCTTCTAAAAAACTTCGACAGCATCATTCTAGCTTGGAGTGGCAATAGCAAGGAGAAAGACTGCCTGAGTTCATCATGTCGACGAATATCATCATGAGAACGCAGTTCGAGAAGCCTCCCACCCTACGATGGACCTGAAAATCCCCAGTTTCATGAAAATTCTTGGTAATTCCAGGGAATCTCTAGCATTCGAGGAAAAGTTCCACCTTCACAGCGCTCTTGACCACTTAATCTTCAATTTGGCTCTTCACGCGCCACCTCTCGGAGTGTAACACTACACCTCAGTGGAAAACCAGCAAGACTATTGTTGTCTACGCTAGCGTACATGACCGAGATTCCTAGCTGTGGTCCCTCAGATCCAGTGAACCTTTGACGTCCCCGGAGTGGTCCAATTGGCAGCAGACTTGTCTGGAATGGACTTGTCTATCGGTTGAACACCGCAATTTATTGCACACATACCCACCAAATAAGTGTTTATTCTGCCATCTGATGCCACCCAAAAGCTATTTCCAAATTCAGCAAGCCTTCCTAATCACCTACTTACTGCATGTGTCTTCCTAACTATCCACCTTTCATACCTCCATTTACAACAGAACTTAATATCGGGAAACGGCTTTTCCTGGCGATCTGTTTCCAACTATTGCGCAAAGTTCTAATCCCAATGCTCCTTCTTTTGCTGGATTTCGATAGAAATTTAACTAATTTTGCTTAATATTACTCTTAAAATGTCAAGTGTTTACAAACTGTTTTTCCATAAAACCCCACTCTCCCACCTGATCAAGTTATATTTCCCCGGGCCTTTTTTATTTTTCTCGCATTTTCTCCCATTGCTTTTTTATCCATTTCTCTCCCTTGTGCACCTTACCTTTTTTTACGAATTCTGCGGTACCGGATTGTACTAATTCAGCATAATATTGAGTCTTTCCACATGATTACCTCACAAAGTTCAGGAAAATGAATGATGATTTTATTAAACTAACGTTAAGATAATTCATGATTACTTTTGTTCAGACTTTCTTCGCCAAACTTTTAACCAGATAAATACAGCCACTGTTGTCTTGAAGTAGGCTATGGAGGTCTAAAAGATAAAGAATGCGTTAGTCAATCTTTTTCCGGGATGCGCCACGCATTTTACTTCCGCTGGATATCTTGCAGGCAATATGAATGCATGTTTGGCTCATACTACGACTTGCGGTGACGAGCTGATAAACAAGTCAGTGTTTTATGCTACACACACAAGTCTTCTGGTGGTAATTCACGGGTGAGGGACGATCTGCCAGAAGGCCGCACGAGCAAAGAACGCGGACAGTGCCTGCGGAGCCAATTAGCTCGCTCCGTGACACGCGCCGTTTCCCGTTGAGCCAAGGTACCCCTAGACGCGGAGGCGACGATGACTCAGCCGACCACGGGAGCCCGCAGGTGGACCATGGGCCGGATTCATCAACAATTAAAACCGTGGGTATGCGGGGTATAAGGGGTAAAGATAAGAGTCAGGTAGAGACAACGTAAGAGTTAGAGACGCAGGCTTCATCGTGGGTATCTTTACCCCCTATACCCGCGGGTTAGTCGCCATAAATACGATCACTCAATAAAAAGCGAAATTCTCAGGCGGAATTGATCAAGAAGTTGCAAAACTTCGTCAACAATTTACTAACAATCTAGTTAACAAGCAGAATGGATATCATTCAACACGGCCTCCTTGGCACGGATTACAGGCTCCAGACGCTTAGGTTAGACGCGCGGCGTTTAGGTTAGGTTAGATTTTTTTAATGACGGTATGGAGGGTGGGTTGCGGGATTTCTTTCGATGTCTTCTTTCTCAGTCTTTTGACCGCCAAAAATACCCGGTTTTTGGCTGAAAGTGGTAAAGCTGCGGACAGGAAGAAGAGAATCATTCATAGAAGCTCTCATGCATCTTCTGATGATTTGGGCTGAAGTCTGCACCACAGCACGGTCACCATAGGTTTTTGTTAAAAAATGAGTGAATATAAACACCTACATATCAGCAACCACCGACTACCGATTAACGATATTTTAAAGAAGCTGTTGCTTCCTTGGACTTAAGAACAGTTTGAGAATTTAACATGGATCTTTTAATTGGACGGGGCACCTGCTCACAATTCCAAAAAGACTTAGGAGCGGTGTGCGGAGAATCTTCCCAACTTCATCGCTGCCTCTGAATGGCCAATAAACTCGCCAAATTTGAATGTTATGGACAACTGCCTTTGGTCTGTTCTGGAGGAAAAAGTCTGCACCCGAAAGCATGCTGCGACTATAGTTCTGAAATCCCCAATGGAAAAAGCATGGAAGGAAAATCCGCAAGCAATCCTGCGTGCCGCCATTGAGTCCACCCCTAAGCGTCTGAGGACCGTCATTCGTGCCAAAGGAGGCGATATTGAATGCTGACGAAGCTTCGCAGCTTCTTGATAAATTCTGCGCAAGTAATTCGCTATTTATCGAGTGACCATATTTATGGCGCACCCTATACGATCGATAAAGAGCTACGAGGCTCAGAGGGCTTGCAGTGGCAAGCCAAAGAATCGGACTGATGTAAACCCTACCATCTCCAGCATCAGAATTTCGAGCTCTATCGAATAAGCCAGAAAAGCCTTAGCAACCCTTATGGCTGGACTAATGTTTCTTTGATGTTTACTCTGCTATATGTTGAAACTTGCTACCAGAATTTTTTCATGTTGTCGTAGATAAGACAAACCTCTAATGGAGCTGCAAGCTGCGCCAGGTGGTCGAGAGGGGGGGGGGGTGAGGTTTGATAAGAGGCCTACTACCCCTTAATTGAGCACCTCAACAAAAAGATACATACTTTAATGGAGGAACTCGGAAGTTAATAAAGATGATGTTGCTTGGGAAAATGAGGACAACCACAGTATCATACATGACTTCTTGCTTGTTTACTCAAGTACGGCTTCACGTAGCAATCCTGGTGCCGGATTCATCAATGACTTATAGCAATTTAACAGAGAAATACAGCCAAATCCCTGATAGCGCGGTTCACCCAGCGATATGGTGAAACATTTCGCCGCGCTATCAGAGATTTCGGCTGTGTTTTCCCTGTTAAATTGCTGTAAGTCGTTGATGAATGCGGTCCCTGGTTTTTACACCAGTAAAATATGTTCTATCAAGTTCTGCGAACATATGTACCTCATCGAGAAATGGGCTGCCATCCTCTATTTGAATGCCACCTCTAGCAGGCAAACCTTCAAAAGACTGCTATTGAGCTCTACCAGAGGTAGAGCTGTATGCGAGTAAGCCACGAAATGGGTGAGAAGAATCTTCTCCACATTTACAGCCCTTTCGTTGGACGTTTCTGTCATTCCTTTCACGTGCCGCAGATGATAAGCTGAACCTTCTGGAGCCGATGTCTAAAAACAATCGCGAAGAGTGGGCACCACAACAAGCACCAGTCAAACTTCATTATAGAAGAAAGCAGCCAATTACTTATGACCAGCTAGGTTGGACGACTAGTGTTAGGCTCACTTTCCCGAAGCAGGCCCTGGATGCAGTCGCAGCAACATTTGCTCCTGTTTCCAAATATGTTTGTCTGAGTGCTCTAAGGCTTTCTATTGTCACCTGGCCTTCTTTATCTTTCTGGAAACCACTTACCTTACCTTTGTATATCCTTTGAGCGGCAGGCACAACTGAAGACTTAAATGGAGCGAATTCAGTGAAGATATTTTTCGGAGGATAATGCAAAGCCTAACATAAAGCAAATGTGTTCTTATTCCATACAGCTGATGTGAGAGGCGATTAATTACCAAGCCTAAATATTGTCATAAGTTTATTGACTGCGTTCCCAATACAAGACGCGCTCACTTGCCGCTCTTATTAGAAAAATATAACTGTCACGTTATATTGGGTTGTCCAGAAAGTTCTCTGCGCTTTCAGTGCTCCACTTGAACTACCATAACTTTCTCAAAGTCTTATCGAACTTAGCCGAAATAAGCACCGTTCGACTGAGCACACCTTTGACAACGTGCCACCTGTCGACTTATTCCATCAGCGAAAAAATTAGGTGATCGAAATTCGACAAAATCTATGAAAACTCTTTTAGCTGGGTACTGATTGGTGAAGGTTTTACCAGCGAGAAAGTCCTGAAAGTGTTTGAAAAGGTGGGTGTCGGTTGTTGAGAGGTCTGGGGAATATGGCGTGTGAGGCAGAACTTCAACCCTTCATTAGTTTACATACATACAGAGGGTTGAATCCGTGCGGAAAAGCTACACTATGACTAAACCACCATTCCTTCATCGCCTGACCGTATTAAAAGATTCAAGCTGGGATCGTTTGCTATTCGAAGGAAGCGAAACGGTTTAGTTATGATTTTCGAGATGATGACTGAAAATATGAATACCCAAGTGATGTAGCTGACGAGCCAAGATTAGTACAGATCCTTTATTCCGGCTAACGTTTCGGCGTAACCGCCTTCTTCAGAGCCTGGAAGAGTCAAGTTGAGTTTGAAAAACCATCCGTCCAAGAGCCATTTCAGACCACAGCGGAGAATCAGAGGTTGGTAGTAGAGGGAGACGAAACACGAGGAGGTAACACAAACAGTCCAGTGCAGATGGGCGAACGGTACCCCTTTTAAGGCGACACATGAGGAGATGAGGTCACCTTCGGTTCACCCTCCTAGCGAGCCTCTGGCAAGCTGTTCCTCTTTCGAGACCGCAAAGGTCAACGTACGGAGCCAGCTCCTGTATCACCGCTACGCGTTCCTCCTTCCTGTTGATCGTGGGGTTCCTAGCGGCAATCCACAGCGCTTCTAGTGTTTTGCGCGCCGAGATCTCGTACTCGCGTGCCAATATCGTCACCGCCACGTCAATGCCCGCGCCATTGTGACATCGTAGCCTGTGCTCACCCAACGGACCGGCGATATCGCACCTACGAAGCATGCCCAAATGTTCTTTAACGCGCTCCCCAAGGGGTCTACCCGTCTCGCCAATGTACTCGCCGTTGCAACCCGTGCATTTTATAAGGTATACCACACCAGAGACCATGCAGTCTCCCTCCTTACCGAATGGGCAGATAATACACTGGCGAGTTTTACAACAGGAATCGTATAGTCGATTCCTAACGAGACGTGCCTTGAGATTGGCCGGTGGAACCTCGATGATGCGGACCATGCTATCAAGACCAGCTTTGCGAATGCAGTTTCGCACTTCGGTACTGAAATCATCCGAGACAAAAGGCACCTTAAAAGGAATTTTATTGTCGCTCTGATGTCTCGCTGCCATTGCCGGTGTTCGATGACCTTTAGCCAGGCTCTGCTCGGGATACCCGTTGGACACCGCGATTCGAGATGCCATTTGTAATGACACGGACTTGAGATCGCTGTCTGAGGATACCGCCGCCGCCGTTCGGAACATGTTCTTAATCGTGGCCCTCTTCGATGACTGAAAAGATTGCAGTTTTACGGCCAGGGAGCGAGAGCGGCACTTTTCTTCACTCCAAAACGCGCCTTTTATAAGAGTAACCCCTTAAAAATTCCATATTTTGAATTGAGAAACATAATTGAGTTTAGCAGCTCGAGGTCCATCCTTGACACACAAATTCCAAACGAGTTTAGCGATGCATGTAGGCCAGATAGAAGCGATCGAGTGGGTGGGATCATTAGCAGAATAAAATTAACGTCAGCTTGATGAAAGTATTTTATCGAAGTACGAGAAAAGTATGCCAATTTAATTAGCTTGTAGACTTTTAGTTTGTGTTGAGTTTTGAAATTGCACTCCCCTCTTGTTATAACGCGCTTGAAGATACCAAAGAAAATCCGCGTTATAACGGGAGTCGCGTCCTCGACAGAGCTGACCTTTTTTGGACTCTTTTGCACGTAGATTTATTTAGAATCGCATACAATGGCTAAGTTTGGCTACAGTAGTGAGATAGTAATGAGATATATGGTCTACGGAGAAAATGCCCGAATCTCACGGCGCGCGTTGCGTGCAGAGAAAATGCCCGCAACCAATAACCGCAACCGTTAGAGAAGATGCCCTGGTCGACGAGGTTAACGTGTAACACACCAGGGGCCGGATCCATCAAAGACTTACAGCAATTTAACAGAAAAAAACACGGCCGAAATCCCTGATGGCGCTGCGAAATGCTTCACCATATCGCTTGATAAGCCGCGATATCAGGGATTTCAGCCGAGTCCGGCTCCAGAACACGCCATCATGTGGTAACTGCAGAAGGGCCGTAATAAAAAAAACTTTCGGCGGTAAATAACGTTAAGGAAAGTAGAAATAAGCTTATTTATTATTATTTATTCATTTTGAGGGGCGAATTATTGCGCGGTGCTACAATCTGTGTCTACACTGTAAAGCTAAATAAAAGAGCCACACAATGAAATACCAAATGTAATGAGAATATTATCACGTCAAATAAAAGGAAATGCAGAGAGCAACAATAACAAAGAGAAACGCACCACACATTTAGAGCTTCTTGATCAGCTGATCAACAAGCTTTTCAAAACTACTGAGAGACATCTGAAGGGTCTACCGAGAAAAATTCAGAAACATCAATTTGAATCCTTTTTGCCAATATTTTAATCATAATTATCAGGTCAAATATTTCTCTTCTGAGTTTTAATGGCGCTAATCCCTGTCGTTTTAAGACGGTAAGTTCGAAACTGTAAGGAAAACCGCTCATTATGAGAGTCTTAGCCGGATGTGTCACTAATGTTGTGGTTAAGATCATTCGGATCAAAGCTCCAATAAGAAGTTGATCGCAAAAATTTTATTTTTAGTAAGGATCTTTCCTAACGAGTTCTGTTCCGAAGATTCGTTTTAGGATTTTGTCATGCAATTTTTGTTTCGTTTTTGCAACAGAAATGTGCAAAAACGCATAATCAGAAGCGCGCGTAGACCTAGGCGTGTGAACACTGGACCACTTCATAACAATCTCGAGTTCCATAAAAAATTTTGCGGAGCTCCGATGCTCACAGCAGTGATCGGGAAGGAAACAGTTATGCAGTGAACATTTCTTATCTAACCGTAAGTTGCATGCTTACTCCGTCAGACTTCAAAAATACGCGAAAAGCCTTCAACCTTTACATCGGCAGGGCTCCATATCTTTCTGGGTCAGATATCCTCATGCATCGGAAGTCACTGCATTCATAGACGGAAACATCATTCTCGCTCTTCCTCTTCAAAATGTATTCGTAGCACTGCCCTCAATCATGCGATGAGGTGCAATTATGGAAATAGATGTTCACCCTTTTTGAGAAGGGCTAAACTTTGCCGGTGTGGGTTTCTATGATATTTCATGGACTTTAGGTGACTAAAAACGACAGCACCCCTCTTTTTGAGCATATAGATCAGATATCATCACGGCTCCAGTTGCTTGGCCCTATTTGTTTCTCATGTCCTATCCATGACGAATTGGAAAAATACTGTATCCTTGCCCATGATTACCATGTGTTTGTTGAACGGGTTTGATCGCGTGTACGAGAACCGTTCAATATACGCGGATATTTTCTCCCCAGACCGCAGGCATTTTCTCACCTGGTCGCGGGCATTTTCTCGCACCAAAATAGAAGCGGCGCGGTTCGGGCATTTTCTCTCGTAATCGAAATATATGACCATGACGAAAGTTTAGGGACAGAGGACATCTTTATACTATTAATGAAATTCTGTACTCAAAGATACCCTCTTTTATATGCATAAGAATGACATGTGTGCGAGGAATGATGAGTACAAGAGGTTAGAAATGATCAACAACAAAACTATTTAACCTGATGTTACATGATCTTTTGCCGCCATTAAATCTCTCGCGCCGGGCGGGATATGAACCCGCGCTCCTTACTTTCCAGGCAGGATGTTAGCCCATTACGCTATAAGCGCCATTCCGCCCATCCGCCACGCCTTTTGCAGCGATCTCCCAGCACTCTTCCACGTTATCTGAATATGGCGTGTAATCAAACAGCGCTGTTGCTATAATTCTGCACGGAAAGCAGGGGGTGCAGGTGCGAGCCCTGTATGGCGCGAGAGTTTTGATCGTAACAACTGTCATGTGACGGCACATTCATGGCTTCTATAGCAGCTGTTCTAGGCTTAGAACAATTGTGCAGGATGCTGCTCTGAATAATCTGAGTTTTTACCTACACCTTCTGACGTCTGCCGTGAGTCTTATACTATGTTCGACATATTGCTGACTATGAACACTTGTTGGCCGCACGGAAAACGTCTACGTGCATCTAATTCATTGTCGCACAGGTGCTGCTCGCGACTACGAACGAAACAATGGAAGGATAGGCCTGATCGTAAACGCGGCCAGCATCTGCTCTTTTTTCCGTGTGGGATCGGAACTGAGCCCGGGTCGCGTTATAACGGGAGTTACTTTGAACGCCGAGTTCATCTCAAAACCGCTCTATAACGGGAGTAGCGTTGTATCAGACGTGTCTTAAGCGGAGTTGTTTTGTATTGGCGTAAATGTAGGCTGGCCTGGGCCAGAGAAAATCTACGTCATATCGAGAGTCGTTTTATCAGGAGGCGTTATAACGGGAGGGGAATGTATATCTGCAATGCCGTTTCAAGTTTCACCGGTATTGCAAAATTAAACTCGCAGACATATTGAGAACACAGCAACTCTGTTAACCTCGAAGCATTACGGATGCAGCTTGTGAATTTTACCGGCATTGGACACATATTAGCACACTATAGTACAGCAGTGTAGCATACGATAGGAAAAGGCTTATGAAATCCTAGCTATGGCAAAACGCAGGTTTGACTGCGTGACGAACTTTTTCGGCCAAAATGTGATCAGTATTGTTCCAATACACATCTTTGAATAAACAAGTTGCCACTATCTCAACGACACATTTGGAAGCAGCAGTCATATTCAGGGAGTCAAACTGATCAATGGCATCCACACCTGTAGGTCGTCCTGTGTGGAACCAGTTTCACTCGACGAGCGTCCGATCTTTGTAACTTTACAGCATTAGGGCCCGCATGTACAGGTACAAAGTTGGCCCAACCTCTATCATCACTACAGTATCCAAAGGGCTTTCCTCACTCCCTCTTTCATCTCGCATTCTTCTTACGGTTTGAGAGCACGAGCTCTCGCTCTTACTATTAATCAACTCGACGGTGCTATTAGCTACAAAACCTAAAGCACTGAATGAAATGTTAGCACTGCCTTGATGAAACTTGTGGAAAAGCGGTCGATGGAAGACCGCTTTCATGCGAATCTCGATTCAAGGTTTAAGAACCAATTCTAACCAAAGTCAGTAAAGCATTCCATCCAACCGGCATCAGCGAATTGCTATCCGAAATGTCAGGAAAGGCAGAACACTGACATGAGCATCGGCAGACCGTCGCAAGTCGTTTTGTATGCAAATGCGACGTTCAAATTCTTTCCACGTTACCACGTTGGACAAGATCGCGCTGTGCATCCTACAAAGGGATTGATCAACACCGCAATCAATCCTTCGCTCCATCTTTAGACTGGACAATAATTCAGAAGCAGTTATCCGTTTTACTGCTTGAGGTCTACTGGTCTACTGATCTTGCCATAAACGAAAGAGCCAGCACTTTTCGCATTGTTTGCAGCTCGATTGAACCAATTAAATAGGGACATATTAACAGTAGGGATCCAACCCGCTTGGCTGCTCGAGCTCGCGAGCTTGAAGAGTCCTTTAGTTCATTTTCACTTCCTCATCAACACACATCTTTTAAGTTGCTTCAAATTTTTTGTCAGATTTCACGCTCTATTCACAAATGCTCATAGTGGGAAGGTTCTATATTTCTCTTCATCATATGGCATATTTTATGAAAGGGCGAAATCGAATCTGATCAACAATAGAACTTTATTTGTGAACGGCTATAATTCTCTTAATTTTGGTGCTTTTCATGCAAAAAGTTGATATTCGTGATGTTTTCTTTGAGCATTCAAAAACTGCATAAGAGCCTCATCGAGAAACCTACAGCAAAAGACAGGAAGACACAAAAGAACTGCAGTGCATCTTTGGCTTTTATCGTTTCCAAGTACTGAACTATGGTCAAGGTTGATGTCAGAATGTTTTGACGGAGAATTTCGGAGAAACAGTGACACTGTCATTTCTGAGCATAATATTTTGAATCTGTTGATGAAGCCCGAAGGTGAAGCTGTTCTTCATGACAACTCTTAATCTCGAAGAAGAGCTTCAATTCTGAGAGCACTTAGAATGCAACCAAGAAGGGAATATGTGAAAACGAATGCGTATTGCTACGCCTACTTAATGCTGGGCTGTTTGTCGGCCAATTTATAAAAGCCGCAATTGTGAGGCATTTTCTTCTATCCATTTCTATTTAAATGCATTGTATACACATATAACATTATTCTTTTCTTTTTTCCCAGTGGTGTTCCATATCTGCTGTTAGTCCCCCCCCCACACACACACAAGGAATTCCTTAATACCTGCTGTCATATAACGATTTGTCTGCAGTTTGAAGGGCCTACTTCCTCTATGAGGCACCAAACGAAAAAAGTGAACTGCGATAAAACTGAATTGGACTGAAATGCTATGACCGGGTACGGTTTTGTTTCTAGATTTCTTCTCGCAAACAAATCGTTAGTTTTAAACTTGAAAGTGGAAACGCCCTGAATCCGCTTTTATGCATCAGAGAAGACTCTCCAAAAACAGCAATAATTGGACGCTTTTTGGATAAGATCCAAAAATTGCATAATTTTTTCATGTTCTTACAAAACATATCATGTGTTTTTTAAAAAAGCCAAATTCTTAATTCTGTAAAAGGCTGAACATATAGTGGCGAAATTCGGCACTATTTTTGAACCGACGTAATGTATTGAATGCATTTTACCTGTAAAGCATTTTGTCCTGTTGATCACGGAGTTGCTCGAGCAGGCTCTATCAACGTATCCATTCATCCCTGTCGCGTGCCAAAGTGAGCCAATAGATCTTTCTTGGTCATGGAATCGTTCGCTCAAGGTTTTTGCGAACAAGCGCGGCTAACGCGTTGGAGGGTGGTGTGGTCTTTCTTGCACATCTTGCGGAATGAATTCAGCCCAGAACGGCTCTTGTTCAGAAGGATGCGCATCCCACGCTAAGCCCACCCAATTTTAGACGACTTGAACTTAACTTTATCCTGTACCGCTATAATAGCTCATGTCTTTGTGACGAACGTCAGGTGCGAAGGAAAAACAGTGGAGCCGATAGGTTGGCAGGCAGTCGAATGCTTAGACGGCATCAAATTTGGGTGCAAGTCTCGAGAGAAGTGCACCCTGTATCTCCCTCGTAACTGGCAGCTTTATCCCACCCACGACCATATTAAATGCTCTTTTACAGCTGTAGTTAGGCTTACCCATACTTACCGTTTTCATTTCAAGAGCTTTGTTCCAATTTTTTTGACTATAAAGAAATAAAAGTCTAAACTCATCCTCTTGATCTGCCACTAAAATTATCCTTCTATAGACCACTGAACAATGACATAATCGGTTAGCACCTGCCAGTCAGCTTCTGTTCTCTTCTTTCATAACGTCCTTTAGTATGAACGTCGCGTTAAGTTAATCTTTGTAGAGCTAGCTGTACAATCCTCCAATTTTTATCTATTTGATGATTTTGAAACTCCAGTAGAGTCCTACGTCATCGAAGATCCAAGAACGCTGCTGAAAAAGCTGATTCCATCCCTCTTCCGTGGGAAGCCTACTTTTTCGTAACCTGATATCGTGGCTCCGCTGTTGCCTTCTACAGCCGAAGCTCCTATACTCGCTCATTTCTTCTGGCCATTGTCCGTGAACAACTCACTAGAAAGACTGCGCAGTGACAACGGCATCTGTCAGACTGTCAGCGACAGAATTGATTGCTGCGTTTACACTGGAAGTAGGCCATGATAGGGGAACTCCTTCATCGATTCCATGCCAGTCTCTTGTCCCTGTGTGGCCACGTCAGAGGAGTCCCCCTCGGTGAGCACAGTTCGCCGAGCGGGACGGACCGGTATCGTCGGTTCGTCGAGTGTGCATCGGACGGCGACGGGACTTGCAAGGTAACGGCGCGAAACGCGAAATTGGCAGCGCCGTCGCCGCTCCGGCATCCGCGTCCACAGCTGCCGCCAGGTCGAACTCGCCTACATAGCAAAACACAGCCATTGTAATGACTTTTGTCCGTGCAGCGTCACCACCGTCATCAGCGGGTGCTGCTACTCGTCGACGTGGGTGGCGGCCAGAAAGTCTTTCGCTCGTGGCTCATCTCTCGCGTACTGCTCTCCTTCTCTGTCACCTTTGCCACCGCATTTGTACCTCAATCGCGTCAATCATTTAGAAGGTTTCGCCTATTACAGAGCAGAATTTAAATAGTCACATCTTGCTCCTCCTTCGACTTTCTAGGAACCTTGGCATCTGCCGTTTTTTTATGAAATCAGAAAAAAGGATAGAGGGTGGAATACATCCCTTTGTGAGAACAGTCACGCAATGTGCTTCTTCTAGATGATGTCGTCAAGGCAGTGCAAATGTCCTCTTGGCGTCTAACGACGGGTGCAAGCGCAATCGGAAGAGGCGCCAGCTGCCTTGTGCACCTTGAATCGAGGTTTTTCGTTTTGTCCCCGTCTAGACCTCTTTACGATATGAAATGGTCCAAGAGTCCTTTGGGAGTAAAACAATGGATTTTCTACCGGTGTTTCTTTCTGGCTACCGAAATATATTGAATATACCGAATGATCTGTATCATTCGTCGCCCATTGATCAGTTGCTCGAGTGGTTTCTTCATTCGCCCCTGTTTCGTGCCAAAGTGCTCCAGTTGATACTCATCGCTCGAAGAGCACGGAAACCGTCGTATCGCTCGATTTTCACGAAGTCCGACCTTATTGTTGGAGAGCATGAGGTGTTCTTCTGACATCCCACGGAATAGCGTCGGTGGGACTCTCATATAGCATGTATACGCGAAGCGCATTGCTTGGCCGGTCCACCTAATTTTCGACAACTTGGCTTGTGCGATAGCGATTAATTCGCGCCAATTTTTATCACTTTTTTAACTCCTTTATAGAAGGAGACAAGATCAGTGTCTTATCTTGCCCAAAGAAATTCAGCCATTCCCCAGACCGTCTACGTTATGTTCAATTGTGATCATGCTTCTTAAAAAGTTTCTTCAAAGAGAGTCTCTGTTTTGATCCATAATTCTTACTGTCGAATTCTACAGTCAAACACAAAGGCACCATGTCAAACTAGAATTAAATAAGGTAAACCTCATATGCTCCAGTGCTCTGCGATATACAACGGGTTGCCTCTCAGCAATTATGCAGTCATTCAAAAAGTTTCCGCCGCTTTGGTCGTCTGAACACAAAGTGTCGCAGTCCGACCAAGATTCTGGTGATTTCAAAAATGTTGTATGCAATTGAGCTATCTCCCCAAAAAAGCTAGACGAGCATTCACGTCCAGAAAACGGAATAATATCACAAAAGTGTAGGCTGAAGAGCTGATGTCTCTAAAATCGTAATTGTCAGGGTCATCCAAGACTTTTAATGGCTATACTTCGGCCGACGTTTCAGCATCGCTGCAAACTCTTTCGGAGCATGAACAGGTCGTAATTATTCACAACGCTACTCGTCCAAATATTTGATCCCAACGCACTCTATGTTTTGTGACATTTAAGCCGGTTACGAGGGCGAGAGTAGCGCAGTCGGAGGAGGTGCCGGCTGTTGCGCGCCTTCGATACCAAGGTCCTGGTTCGGGCTTGTATGGGAAGGGAAGAGCTGATTTGTTCCGACCACCGCTATTCATTACCCAAATACGTATTCAGATCGCCTCCACAGCATACCGTAAATGTAGAATGCGTGGCGCTTTCCAAGAGAGATTGAGTAACACCGTCCTTTATCCTTTCATCCTTTAAGCTGATTAGTCCCGGACTGCAGCTCATGCTTCCATGTTACTTCCAGCTACACGTGATGGGAGGTCCCCCATGTACAACACAACATCAACCACATGCAAGGTCAATTAATTTAAATATAGGTCAATTAAATTAATTTTCATCACTGATCCTCTATTTCACATAAGAAAGGTACTCTATAGGATGGACTGATGTTTGTGCGACTAACGTTTTGAAGGCTTCCGATCTTTTCAGGCTCCAAAGAGGCAAAATTACCGAAATGTGAGCCGCAATAAAGCCATTGACAATTTTGGTTGGCAACTAAGGAAGTATACTCCATAAGCAAATAACACCATGTCGAGCTCTTTGAGGAGTGGAACGAAGCACCCCGAAACTCAAACTCAAACTTCAGCATTCTCCTTTTCAGAGAAATGTCTTCTATAGAGCCATTTTTAAGGTATATTGGAAGAATTACGACGTTACTCAATCTCTTTCGGGATCCGCCACGCAGTTTCCTTTACGGGATGCTTCGTGGAGCAAATTTGAAGGCATACTTAGCCTATGAAATGTCGTGAGTTGGCTAACCGATTAAAAAGTCAGCGTTTTATGCTTGCCATACAAGTTTGGTAACAATTCTCCGACCCTGGAGGTATGGGGGGGGGCTTGACTGTCCTATGCAGACAATCCGAACCAAGAACAAGGAATCATGGCAGTCGACGCGCCTCAGAATACGTCGTCATTCACCTCCAACAGCCGTCCTTAGACGTTGGGAAAACGACGTCATGTCACACATACATATGTATGAGTGAAAGACGTGCATAGCTAATGAACTGGAGTACGTTTAGAAAATTCTGTAGCACTTAATTTGTTTCGCCGCATTCCACCATTTTGCTGGCTGTCAACGGAGTCTTCGAATAAAGAGCGCATATGCAACTAAAATTCCGTTTGCGATTCCTCCCTCGTGGGTGGAAGGCTAACCCAGTCGTCATAGGCGTTTTTGTCATCCGTTGGCGTCGAGATTCTCCAGCAGCTTATTAACGGAGATCTACCAATTTATTATAACGAGAGACGAGCTTTATTTCGAGCTCTCGATGCAGGCCTAAGATAGAGCGGTTTTCTGACCCTTCCTTATACAGCTTTCCGAAGTTTCTATCTCCTACCATGCTCTCATTATCTATGTGAGGGAGTAGTTGCACTACAAATGTCATTAATCGCATCAGGATTACATATGCGAACGCGTTTGCCTCCGAGTTGAGACCGGTTACTCTTAGCTGTATCGTTAACATTGGGCAAAAATTTTTCAACAACCCGAATGGAGCAGCATGCTACAAAATCCTTCGCAGTGAATCTTGCTGTAAGTACAACTGTTACATCGAACGTTTTGATTGCACTTGTGCTGCTCGTATCGTACTCAACTGATATGGAACACTCTGGAGCAACATTTCACAAAGATTTCCGTATGGTATCCCGATGTAAGCCTCAATGCAGCCTCCCGATCAGAAATTCAGCTAAAACTAGTACGAAAATTATAAAGGATGCTCCTAAGAGCTCTACACTACATTATTCGCAAGGAATACTTTTATACAACATTTTGCATTTTGCAACAGAACCCACGAATCCGTATT
>CANDYH010000414.1:0-16503 GCA_947396885.1 Heligmosomoides polygyrus polygyrus | reverse complement strand
GCTAAACTCCAATAGGAAATTTAACGAAAGTGCTGGTGAAGTAGTTAAATCGGTAAATCAATAGGGGTTAACTGCTCAACACTGCCCGCACTTCTATTATTATTATATTTTGTCTACAGTCAATTCTACAGTCTCGAAACATATTAAGAAATCGCACAATGTAAGCAAACTCGAGGCAGACGTGATCACCTAGCGTTTTTATCCGCAGTCTGGTTTCCAAATGATGACATTAAAAACGCACTGCTATGTTAAAATGCGCTTTGATGCTCTCCTGTCGACGACGTCGCCGACGTAGGTGACGGGTCGCAGCGTTGGCGACGCGTCGCCGAAGTATAACATAGGCCTAAGCGTAATGATATACCCTTTCGAACTTAGTCGAGACAGTGCTTTTTTCAGTGACAGCCTTTGTTGCTTCTATAACATCAGATTGGTTGACCATAAAAACCGCAACGATTGATAGAGTGATAAAAGTTTTCGGAATGATTTTGCTCTCTTGTCTTCTTTGCCATCCAGCCAATCGATACACAGTAAATTGCGTGACACTGCTGAAAAAAACAGGTGACTTCACGTATCAAGAGAAGAGAGATGAGAAATAATTGGGTTCAGTCATATGTGCTCTTAACAATAAATACAATCCCTGGGCTTAATTCAGACTAAGCAGAGTCTTGAAACAAGTGCGAAAAAAGAAACACAAAAAAACAATCCGCATGACCCAGGGGCAGGAGAGCAACTACTTAATGCATTACAATAAGAATACAAATCCCGAGTCGCATGTGCGATTATGTGCTCCTAAAATGAACATGATCGCTTCCACCTGAAGAATTTAGAATCGATTTTATTCCACTCATGAATAGCACTGACAAGGAACGAACCAGCGTAAGCGGAAGAGGTTGTCACATCCTGTATAATTCGGAAAGGGTGACCCTAGTAACGCCTGTCAAATATCATCAAATATCATCCTACGAAACTCCAATGAACGCGCTCCAATTATCTCGAGACGTTTTTTGTAAGAAATTCTAGACATCCTTTTTCTTCTAAAACAGCTTTAGGTAAAACTCTTCCAAACATGCTCCATGTTTTCGATCAGGCTTTTCTTCTGTGTTCAGCGTCGAATATCTCCATAGTAGAGAGCGGGGGCTCGAACTTCTCGTCAACAGCAGGATTGAGCGGAAGCTCCGTTTCCATGTTCCTAATTCCGGTTTGCGTCCACTTCCGTTAAAGACGGAACGGGAAAGATGGACTTATGAACCATTACTCATCAATCAACGTTGGTTGTTCTGAATTAACTGTCCACCTCTTGAATTTAAGCAGAAGTAGAAGTATAAACACAGCTGTTTCTCATCCTCTTTATAGTTGGCGTCGGAAGAGTAGCGGATCACCGCTTTGATACGGAAACCGTGTGATAACTACAATGAATTTCTGTTGGCTGGGAACTAGGACTCCGATAACTACCCTAAAAACTGTTGACTGCTAGCGATAAAAGTCTCAATTTCTCTAAAATAATTTGTCAAAATTCGAAGCAAATTACTGCAGCTTGCTTAGTATTGTCACTTTCCTATCAAGAAATATTTTTTAGGATCAAACACTGTATGGATTGTCGGAAATTGTGGGGTAATGCATCAAACTACGAGCTATGACAACTGCTATTCACCGACGATCTCAAAACTGAATCGCGCGCATAATCCTAAAAAGCGCCAACAGGTGTTGGTCACCAGGGCCCTGTGCTGTGTGGTAATGATATGCTCTTTTATGCCTCAAGACTGCGAAAAATTCTATCCAAGGAAAAGGCCAGTGTTTGAATAAAGAGACCGATTTCATAATCAAAAGAAGGTACATCTCCTCAACCCTTGCTCTAGCTTGAAGCAAAAATTTGACCTTCAGTTCTCTGAGTCTTTATAGATTATTATCTTTGCCGTTCAGGCGAAATATTCAGACGGCTGATGTGACGATTTTGTATAATTTTTGTTTCTATGTTGTTTTGTGTTCCAGTTTTCGGCTATTTCTTACCTAGCTCTTCTGAGCTTCTTCGTTCCATTTTCCGTCTACTTTTTTTCTCAAGAAACTGTCGGATATCCCTGGCAAGCGCGAGGGCTCTTGCGTCATCTGCATCAGCGCAGACAGGCACATCTCCTACGTGATTGTTCGTTATCTGGGAAACAGTGTCTGGCCTAACACTGCTTTCCTTCGTTTGTAGGAGAGATACGACGGCCTTAATGACGTTTCGCTATGTTGTTTTTTCTTGAATTTTCTAAGCAGAAAAAATTTGCACCTCATGGGATAAACAGCACCACAGGACCGAACTGAAGCATTTGTCTAATGCCTTCCGTCTTTCATCTTTCGCATTTCTAAACAAAAAACCCGCGCATTCCCTGTGAGGTAAGCGTAAAATAGGAAACTAGTGTATTTTAGCGTTTTCGAGGTAGCGAAAACGACGTTAAAATCCTAAACGTTTCTTCACTGATATCGTTTCGAGTTCTGTTTTAGTGTCTCGCATCTGCTGGAGGAACGGTTTACGGAGAATCTAGCGGAGTGCGTTGCGTGCGGAGAAAATGCCCGCAACAGGGGGAGAAAACGGCCGTGACGAAGGGAAAAAAATGCCCCCAAGCGTGAAAGAAAATCCAAAGGTCAACGTATTGCACACCAAACGCATAGTATAGTCGTGCAGCATAGAGAGTCTTCTACTACTCCAGAACATAACATCATACCATAAATAGCAAAAGTGCGATGATAAAAGCAACTGGGGTGGGGCAAACACCATCAAGGATAACGGTATAGATTCACAACTGTTGAAAAAAAACGTTTATTTGAAGAGCCTTTGGCCTATGTTATACTTCTGGGACGCTGTTATACTGCTATACTTCGGGGACGACAGCGTCGCCGAAGAATAACATGGGCCTTAATCGGATGCATTGTTAAGCTAATATATCGTCTCTCCAATTTTCCTAGCGTTTTAATCAAAGTTAAGCCTCAATGAGAAATGGATCCAAAAAAAATCATAGGCGGGAAATTCTCTTTCAAAAAAAAAAAGAAAAAGAAAAAGAGCTCGACGGTTTTGTGTTAACGTACTGCACCGTAAATTTTGTACATTTGATGGCAATTGAAACGCATATAACGGCGTTATTTCAAGATTTCCAGCAAAACATTTTATGCAGCAACAAACCGTGTGTCCCCATAATTAAATCCTTGTACCGGCAATGTCCCGGAGGAAGAAATACTTCAAAAGCGAAGGAGTGCCGATATATGTGTCTAACACTAACTAAGACCATAGTGTTCAACCTCTCCGAACAGGTTCCGTTCCAAGTACGGAAATTGTCATGTTTTTATCCCGTACTAGTGGACAATACACTAGCTATGGCTTTTGTTTTAGCATGATCAATATGTGCTAAAACACAGCGACCATATTTTCAATGAACGGTGTTTCCATTTTTTACTCTTTCGACTTATTCTGATTTACCAATGGTTTGTGCTAATTGCACTTTGCAGAGATTGCAGACGTAGGTATATAGCCAGAACAATTGTCAACTATCTTGTGCTTCATAGGGACTTTACCGGAGCTCCTGGGCTGACAGTAGTGACAAAGAAGAGAGTAAAGTATAAAGCAAGTATCTCTCAACTAAAATGTATGATTACTCCGTCACACAGAAAAACGGAAAATCCTTTTGTCTTCACAGTGGCAGGCAGGGGCTCTATCTTTTGCTGGGTCAAACACTTTCATGCATCGGCAGCCGCTGTATACACAGACGGAAACGCCATTGTTGTTCTTCCTCTTCAAAGTGTATTTGTCGCTAAGCCTTGCTGATGTGGGTTCTACGACATTTCGTGATTTTCAAGTGATGAAAATGGCCACATTGCTCTTTTTTTATATGCTGGTGAGATCACATCTGCCACGCCCATCGCAGGCCCTGTCCATAACGGGATAAGAAAATGCCATATTTCTGTTCATGTGACCACCATTTGTTTTGTTGATCGAGTTTGATCGCGCTACCGACAACCGCTTAGTGGTCGCGAATATTTTCTCCCTGGCATCGCACATTTTCTCCCTAGTTTAGGGCATTTTCTCGCACCGGAACGGGCGCTGCGCGGTTTGGGATTTTCTCTTGTAATCTGCAGTGATCATCGCGCTCACATATATCTCTTTTTTATATAGAACGGGGGGATTTTATTTATCAATCAGGTTGTTGCACATAAAATGGCCGATTTTGCCACCTTAATTTCTTGTCGATTTTGCGTGGCTAGGCTACAAATGCTTTCGTTTCGGGTCCTGTGTATAGTTTCTGAAAACGCAAAATCTCAGCATTCATAGCCTTTGCAACATAAGTGCCTTTTGCCGAGTTTTGACATCCTTTTTACAGTATGAATCAACGTGATATTCGTGAGCTCTACTTATATGAATGGAAAAGAATAAGCAACGCCGCGGCAGCAGCTCGTAGCATCAACGCTGCGTTTGGGGAAAATTTCTTTAGGAATGCGCTACCGGTTCGAAATACTTCGATCTGGAGATGAAAGTCTCGAAGGTGCCTCGCAGGCCGCCATCACTGCTTAACGAAGACCACCCAAGTCATGGTGGAAGTGGGCCATCCAACTGTGAGAGATCTAGCACAGCATTTAGGCCTTGACGGCAGCACGCCACTTCAGTGCGAGCGGAAAAGTAAATAAATTGAGTAAATGGATCGCGTACGATATGGCCGCCGGGCAGACGCTAACGACACGACACCTGTGTTTTGTTAAGACTGAGAAATCTAAGGGAGCCTTTCTTGACCAGTGTCGTGATGTACGACAAAAATGGATCTATTTTGACAATCGTTGTCGCTCTGCACAATGGCTGGACAAGAATGTGAGTCCCGAGGAGATGCCTAAATCACGTCACCATCCAGAGAAGTTCATGACGGCCGTATGGTGGACAATGGCTGCTATAGTCCATTACATGTTCTTAAATACTGGAGAGATTATCAAAGCAGAAAAGTACTGTGCCGAAATTGAAGTGAAGTCAATTGAAAAACAGCCGGCTCTTGTCAATCGAAGAGGACCAATTCTACTGCATGACAACGCAAACGTTTCAAAGTGGTTGTCAGAAACCGGATGAATTGGGATACGAAACTTTGCCACATCCAGCATATTCGCGAGACATCATACCGATTGTTTTCTCAATCATTTAGATTGTCTTGTGAAGTATGAAAAATTCAGCAACCAAGATAATCTCAATAATGATTTATTTTACAAAGATGTAATGTCTAAGCTCTAGTTTCTTATTAAAATTGTTTCCAAGCAAGGTTATAGGGATTTCATATGCAACAACATAATAGTTGAGGGTACGATTACCAAAGGTGGAATATCCTAGCAAATTAAACTTTGTTGGCATGAAGACGGAGGCATACAACCGGTAATAGATGTTCAGACTCTGTTGAAAGCCAGATGTTTCCAAAAGGTGGTTTGGAGACTTTCGTCTCAACTTGGATGCTAACAGGTTTACTCACTTGTAGGGTCATTTTTTGTTAATTTAGGTATGCAATTCGATTATACCGGAAATTTCACTGAGTGGTACCGAAGCAACTGGATTAAAGATTTCAACAAAGCGTTACAGTGTTATGTGCAGCAGTATGACAACATTACTGTGAGTGTCGACTAACGCGGGTGTAGTTCGTGCGGTATCTTTGAGCGGTGGAAATGCTGTGAGTGGAAGTAATACAAAAACGCGAGTATCTCCACTCTAGCCTTGCACAGAGTATCGTCTCAGGACGATTTCAAACAGACCGATGTAGCCGCGGGAAGGAATTCGCCTCGCCGTCGACACCATGGTTGACTGGCCCTAGTGTTTGAAGAGACGGACTCATAGGCATGAGTTTTAGGCTTCGAATTCGTTTGTTGTCGTTGTTGTTGTATTTCAAAAGTTAAGGAATATACTCAGTATTATTATTGGACTTGGTTCACAGTGTAGGAGCGATATAATAGTTTCACTCCGCAGTTTCTATGAAGGAGGTGTTGTAGAAAGGAACTTTTCTTAAAAGTCATATACAGATAAATGTGAAGGCACAGAACTGTGAAAGCGCTATATCTTTTGAAATAAGGAAACCAATGACCTATTATACGGCTGCATGCAAAGAGAGAAACTACGTGAACTACCTAGCGTAAACTTTGGATGGCTTCCAGGACATCGCCAAGGTCTTTCATATTTTTAATTTTAAATATTCTGTAATTAAAGCTATTTCTCACTAATAAAATTAAGTTGCGCAGGAAGCTTATAAGTTCTGTAAAACACGTGCAGTTCGCCAACGACATAAAGCGCTCTAGAAGATGCCCGCTTAAATAGAAAATCGCCTTATAAAGGGAGTTGATTCCTTAAGAAGCCGGCCGTTTTGCACTGTTTCATACATCGACTTGTCCACATAAAATCGAAAACAGTGACTAATAAGAAAACTATAACCAAGAGATACTTTAAGAAAAGAATAACGTCACTTTTTTGCTGCTTATTTTTCAGACATACTCTTTGTAATCACCACCTACATATAAAAGGTTTTGCGATCGATGACGTTTGAGTGATCTAACCTACGTGAGATACGCCTCATTATCTACACCACGGGCCGTAGAATGATATAGCCTAAGGCCTATGTCATACCGCTGCTCACCCCGAGCGAAACGATGAGTCGATATAGGAGCCTATCATTAGGCTTTGCTCGGGGTGAGCAATGGTGGCAGAGGCCTAAGTGAGATACGCCCCATCATCTACAGCGATGGGGGAACGGTCAGGAGGTACACCCGCCCCCAGCTGGGAGGCGTGCGATCTTCCTCTCATCCCCCTTGCTCACCCACCCCAACCCCCTAGGCTTCACCGAGAGTCTAACGGCTGCCTTATGAAACCTTTACACGCAAAACAAAAGTTTTCGGTCTGCAGAACAGCGACTGTACCTCCTGACGCCACGCCTCCCAGCAGGGGGCGTGTGTACTATACCTTTGTCCTTTTCGAATTTCGAATAGTCGAATTTCGAATAAATTCGAATTTCGAATATTCGAATATTCGACTATTCGAAATAAGTCCAATATTCGAATTATTCGATTATTCGAATATTCGAGAAAGTCCAATATTCGAATTATTCGATTATTCGAATATTCGAGAAAGTCCAATATTCGAATTATTCGTTTATTCGAATATTCGAAAGTGGCCAATATTCGAATATTCGTTTATTCGAATATTCGAAGGCTTCGAATATCGAATATTCGAATAGTCGAATATTCGAATATTCTTTATCAATCTCTTAACAAGTTAGTGGCACTCTTCTTCGAAAACCAGGGGAGTGTGATCTTATGATAAAAAACGACGTTTGAGTTTCGCGCGTCGCTCAAAGTGCGCCGAATTGTGTGTACGCAATCTGACAAGGGAAGTCAATGAACTTCCCGTGGAGATTTCCAAAATGACCTATTGCTTGTTATAAGGGTGTGTCTAAGAAGCACCATAGTGGTCTTCAAATGTCCTGCGGGCATCTGGGTAGGTCTAAAATTACAAAAAACTGTAGCACTTCAGTGCTGGCTGATAAGACGAAAGTGACGCTTTGAATGGCCTTGAAATACTCAGAAATTAACATGCAGATGCTATAGAGCTTTAATTATAGTTAGATGTTAGAAATCTGACAATTTATTAGGTTTCCCGAAAGGGACTGCAGGGTACATTCAAGTGCGACAAACTGGGGGTGTGGATAGCGGGGAGAGGTCCAAGTTCGAATCTAGGAGAGGTGTTTACGGATTACTGTGCGTTTTGGTAAGTGTAGAACACATTCTCATTTTAACCTCATTTACGAACATGATCGAAATGTTTTGCTTCAGTCCATCTCAGGGATGTGCTGATCGGGCTTCGGGTTTCTATAGAGAACGTTTCTCTTGTAAATTTTACTAATTTTACCATCTCTTGTAAAATGTATCATTTTTGACCCACTCTGTAGTATTGGTCTTCTTGCGGCCTACTCCCACGCTGACAGGGGGGGGGGGGGCTTTCGAAACGTAGGTACTTATAGTAATTCTCAAGACTTCGTAAGTAGAGAATAAAATTTCGTCCAAACGTTGTCCTGAGGATTAACTGAGGTTCTGATCACGAAGCTGGCAAACGCGTTCGGTGTTACCGTCGACCACAATAGGCGATGGTGAGTATGTGTGAGAAAAGGTGCAGAATAACCGGCCGTGTTGTACTATCGTGACTCCAAAAATTGAGTGGAGGTCGGAATTTTTTTTCGCCCAAACATCACCTGTACTGCTACTTTGGATGCTGAGCACGAATATGGTATCCAATTTCGACAATTTGGCCGCTTACGATATTTCATAGTGTGTGTTCGTAAGGATGGGGTTATCATGACCACTTTCGTTCTTTCCTCGCCTTAGGAAATTATTTAGGCTGCTGCCACGAATCTGTCATTTCTTTTTCTAAATTATCCATTTTTCGTGCACTACTTTTCATCTCAAAGTCGAAGACTGGAAAGCAAGTCTGATCACACATGTAGGTGAAGAAAGCGATTCTATGTACTCAAACTGATAAACTTGATCACTCATGAAAATGTATAATCACGCGATCAAATCACGGAATCACGCGAAAACGTTTACTAGATTTGCGATCAGCACCTCAATTAGCCCTCTAGACGACGTTTGGGCGAAACCTGCTTTCGATCTCCGGAGTTGTGGGAGTGCAAGTCCCTAAACCTTCGATTAGCAGAGAGTGGTGGAGAGGCGATGGGCAGCAGGGGTGTGCGTTAAATTTTTCGGTAAATTTTTAACGACCACTTTTTAACGGAAAATTTTAGCGTTAAAAAGGTAAATTCGGTAAATTCGCTAAATAAAATGTCCCTTAGCTGCATTCAGTTTTAAACCACTGGGGTGCCTCTCGGACAATCCCCCACAGCGCTCAATAGCTCACTTATAAGATTCCCACGGGAAGTTCATTGACCTCCCTTGTGAGTTGACGCGAAGTAAACGCTGCAAGCGCGGCCCTCCGTTGAGCACCTGCTTCCTTGTAAACGGCCGTCGAGCGTGCTGTGGCCCTTCACGTGAATCGCAAGTGATTAGGGTTATGCCTGTACACAGATATTTTTACCTTTTACCAGAGCCGAAGGGGCTGCGGTAGGGAGGTAGAACTTTCAGGTGCCTAGAAAGCTCCTGCTTTCTGCCAATAAAGACGTTGAAGAAGAGAGGAAGAGCAATGGCTATGGAGTACAAGAGCCAGTCATACTCCGTTTCCTATGAAAGTGAGCCATCCCATTTTCGCTCTAACACTGTCCAAGTCGTGTCTTGTCAGATTAGATTCCAACGCGGATCCGTTTCTCTTCAACGGAGCTAGAACACAAACTGAATGCTATTCATGAGACTCCAGTGCGCCCTTTTTGCACCAGATCGCCTTTGTGTCATTTCTCCGCCCATGATAATCATTCTTTTACCACCTGGAAGCTTCGCTATAACATAAGGAAAGATAGGAACCTATAGAGAAAGACATATAACAATCTAGCTCTGCCTACCCAAGGTGTTTCCCTCTTCTCGGTGCACGAATTCTTAGGGAAGCAAAGCGTGCTTCATTGCCATTATACCGCTGTTATTGTCCTTTGCTCTCGTAAAGGAAATGGATGGAGCAGCCATACATTTCCTTCACAGTGGGTAATAAAAAATAATTAAATGTCAACCACTGGGTGACGACAGTAAATAATAGTGTTCATTTGATTATTCGAATATTCGACTATTCGAAATTCGACTATTTGAAATTCGACTATTCGAAATTCGACTTTTTGAAAATCGAATATTATTCGATCATTCGAAATTCGAAATTTTGAAAATCGAATATTATTCGATCATTCGAAATTCGAAATTTTGAAAATCGAATATTATTCGATCATTCGAAATTCGAAATTTTGAAAATCGAATATTATTCGATCATTCGAAATTCGAAATTTTGAAAATCGAATATTATTCGATCATTCGAAATTCGAAAATTTTTCCCAAGGACAAAGGTATAGTAGCCTTATCGGATCGTCTTCCGTTCTTCTGGACGTCGGCATTTCAGGGAGTATCTCAGGAAGGATCTCTGCACGGATCATCTCCATCGCCATCTCCGACACCAGCTCGGGAACGATCTCAGGCTAGCACGTCATCAAGCTGAAGCCCGACGAGTTCTATCTTCACTAATATTGGCCCGCTTCAGGCGATTGCAAAAAAGAAGAAAAGCGAAACGACTACGAGGGGGTGAGATGAGACTTTTCAAGTGTATGTTTAAACATAGCAGTTCCGTTATGTTTCAGGCTGTGGACGAACTCGCGGACGCGCCGAAGGAGGATGGAAATAAGCTCGACCGATACGAACTACTGGGTGCGGTTTGTAGCTTGCGTTTTTACGAATTGGTGTGTTGTAATGTAATAGCTGTGCTAATATTTTCAGGGCTGTCGTTAGCGTCAAAACTTCGAACACTTCGCGAAATGGATCCTGTGGCCTGCGAAGAATGGATGCTGAAGACGGAGAAGTTCATGAGCCCTCTGTCGAGATGTATTTGAATTGCATAAGGTTGGTTGGACTTTCTTACTCCCTTTTCCCCCCTAGTCTCATTCTCTCATAAATATTTGTTGCTTCTATAAGTTTAAGCAATCTTCCAAATCCGAATTTTCAGGCACCTTTAATTTGATGTTGGTCAAGCTTCTTTGTTGGATGGTCTGCAAGTGTACTGAGACTGTACATTTGCTGATTTGCGTCGCTTATCTCTTTTGCGGACCTGTCGATTTCGTTGGTTCACTTGTTCGGCAAATGATTTCATTGACCTTGTAGTAATTTCAGGATCGAGTTTTCTCATTTAAGATTCGTTGACTGTTGAATGAGCTCTTCATTTCGGCTGAGTCTTTGTTCGATTATGAACCGTGTCTCCCATGATTACTTGGGGGAGAGTTCGCCTTATGTCGCTGCGTTGTTCTATCGTACTGTGGCGGTTTAGGCCTCTGTTATACTCCCGCTGGAGCATCCGCGGAACGTCCGCGGACCAATGATGCACGGCGGAGGCGGGCGTGGCGAGGCGCGGCGATTGGCCAGGTGAGGAGTCTCGGCGTGATTCCCTCCCTTCCGCGGATGCTCCCGCGGGAGTATAACTCAGGCCTTACTGTTGGAACATCGTCCGTTTGTATGCTAGAGCACGTTCTGGTTGAACATTTACTTCCGTCTCCCATTCTAAGTGAGGGTAGGATGTCTACACTTTGCGATTTTTCGCCGCTTCGAGTTTCTTGAATCTTGTTCTGGTGCCGAATTCCTTAGCACACAGTTTAACTTCAATTTTGTCATTTTTCCCCTACTTAAGCTGTGTCATTGCTAAGTCAACAAACGTTTCTACGTCGTGTTCTGTGTCAACTGCGGCCTCTGCATGGAAGGTCTTCGTGCTGCATATGATTCCAGAGCGTCGTATCTAGAGTCATACACCTCTACCTACAAAAATCCCGACGTATACAGGCATCGGAGAGCGTGTAGGGGTGCTATCGCTGATGTTAATTGAATCTTTTGGAACGTTTGCTGGCAGTGGATTGATCATTGCTCTCTCTGATGGAAAAGAGAGTAGGGCGTTCAAGTGGAACTGGATGATGACTTAGGGAGAGTGACAGCTGGACGGTTTTTTTGATGTACCGATTGTTATGAGGAACACCGCCCGTTCCTCTTCGAGGCTTCATTGGAGCTAGGAATTAGCCCTCTTATTTCCTGAGATAAATTAAGAAATGGATACAGTTATTAGTTCCGAACCGGATGCCCACTGTTACTAATTATGATGTCTCCACACATACAGTATTTCTAGTACTACAACTATGCAGTGTAATATATGTTATAGTGTTGATGTGAATACAGTACTAGATACAATGTTTTTATTTGAGTGGATGAGATTTGAATACAACTCACATGGGTCCATCTTGTCGCGCAAAGTAGTTCACCATTCGCATACGTTGAGCTTGTGCTTCAGACCCCGACCGGGCCCGTGAGAGGGGTTCGCGAACGACTTCGGTACCCATTGATGTGTATCGCTGCAATAACTGCTGCGATGGAATGCGATCTACCAATAGATTGTATAGAATCTGTAACATAGACATCATTAATTTCAAATACGTTTATACAGATGTACATTGTAATGACGAAACCCACACGTGCAGCAGCGATGAGAAGTTTACAGTGTTCTTCTCTACCTATGAGCGGACGCTGGAATATCCGGAACCGGGGACATATGATTCCGAAGACACTTTCAACGATGCGTCGCGCCCTTACCAGGCTCAAGCGTGGGGTGCGATTTCTGCCAAAAATTTACGACCCCCCCCCCCTCACCAGGAGGGTCTTGGTACGACTCCTCCCCTCCTTCGAAAGAATCGATGGATTTTAATGTTAAGTTGCCTTTTATGTTGCAAACAGTTTTAGAAAATGTGATAGAAAGGAAAATAATTATTAATATTCAATTTATAAGGTTCTAAAGCAAATAAATCGATTAACTGAAGATTTTTTAGGTATGGCAGCGATATTGCGACACCCTGAGCACCGCATTTTCTACGAAAAGAAGACGTCAATTGAAATTGAAACTCAATAAAAAATTCAAAATTCTGAAATTCTTAAATTATTGAAATTCTGAAATTCAATAAAAATTTTAACAGTTGTTGTATTAGTTGTTGTATATAGATCTTACCAAAAGTTAACCTTCAATTTGTAGCAGGAAAAAAATCAGGCCTCTCCAAAGCAACCTTTCAACCGATCAGGTGGAGTGATTTTCCTAGAATTTTTCTTGGAATTTTCAAAAGCAAAATGTTTCCTGAACAAGGATGCTACTGGTACTGAAACTAGAGTTCACAACAGCACAGATATTATTTAGCGCTTGTTCAAAAAATCAAGCCTTACTCATGCGGTCTTCCTTGCGATCAGGTGAGGTCATGCTCAATTTTTTTCAGAAATAAAGATTTTTCTACCTAAACGGAACGATCTCTAGAGCTGAAATGTAGCTTCACAAAAGCTCTATCTTGGACTGATACATAATAAAAAATTTAGCTTATCTGGAGCTATTTTCGATGTGATCAAGAAGGATGGATCACTGGTCGATTGCTCGTCGATGTGATTGCAAGGTGCTACACATGTACTTTGTTCAGCCGATCGTAGTTCGTTCAGTTTTGAGAATTATGCAAATGCGGGTGGCACTCAAAATACTATAAGAAATTATCTTTCTTATGAGCTTAAAATCACCTTTCAAAAAAGGCATCTTCATACGCGGCCGGGGGATGCGATTTTTGCTCGAAAAAAAATTGGAGTGATTTTACAAAAACGACCATAACTCGATCATCTTCGAGAGCTGTGCGAATGCGGGCGGTATTCGAAAAACTAGAAGAAATGGTCTATCTTATAAGTGCAAAATCGAATTTTGAAAAAATGATCTTCATGCGCGGCCAGGGGATGCAATTTTTCGTTGATTTTTGCGAAAATACTTGCCAAAAATCGCACCCCCCCCCCGGCCGCGCATGAAGATGCCTTTTTTGAAAAACGATTTTGTAGTCATGGGAAAGAGAATTTCTTCTAGTTTTCTGAGTGCCGCCCGCATTTGCACATCTCTCAAAGGTAAGCGAGTTGTGACCGTTTAAGTGCCGGCTACTTCGTAAGACATCTCCCTCCTGCGAGGCCGCAGATTGCGGATACCCGCACTTAAACGACCACAACTCGCTTACCTTTGAGAGCTGTGCAAATGCGGGTGGCATTCGGAAAACTAGAGAAGATGCTCTTTTTGATGATCGCAAAATCGTCTTTCAAAAAAGGGGTCTTCATGCGCGGCCAGGGGGTGCGATTTCTCTGCGATTTTTGCCAAAAATCGCAGAGAAATCGCACCCCCCTGGCCGCGCATGAAGATCATTTTTTCAAATTCGATTTTGCACTTGTAAGATAGAGCATTTCTTTTAGTTTTCCGAATGCTGCCCGCGTTTGCACAGCGAAATAAATGCATGAGTGAGCACAGTCATGGCGGAAATCCCCTATCGAAACACGACATCGACGAATTAACTTTTTTTACAGTGGATCAGAAGTACGGATATACGGATCAGAAGGCGGTAAAACTGGAAAAAAACGCGAAATCGTGAACGGAACGGTCGAGAAAACAAGAAATCCAAGAAGAAATGCACTGACAGCTGATTCGTTAAAATTCTGCAAAAGTCTTCGTCTGCAGAACTGCCTGAACTATGTCAGAATCAGCGATGGCGAGGGCACGCGGGAGCCTGCGGAGGGGCGGTGCTAATTGCGCGAGGAGCTCCCATCGCGAACGAGTTCACGCGCTCGAAGAACGGGGGGAAGAACGGGCCTCCTCCCAGCCAGGGTCAAGCCTGAGGTTCGGGACTCGAAGGGGGGGGTCGTATTCTCTCGGTTTTGGCAGAGGACTCTCTCCAAATTCAGGTTTTTAGATGATGTTTGCATCTATTAATAAGTTTTTTCCAGGTGTGACTACGACAATGCGGAGATATACAAGCACTTGCGTTTCCTGGAGTTAAAAAATAGGATTGAATATCAAAAAAATTTTAATGCCGATTACTGTGCAGTGAAAAATAAAGATTTCCTGTCTGCAGATTTAGAGTCAATGAGAGATTTTCATTGTTTTCAGGTTTTCCCAGAACGTCATGGGCACGGTAGTTTTCTGCCTGATGAGCGACATCTACTTCCAGAATTGCACTCTATAAAATTTCAAGTGTTTATTACTGAGGACGACCTAAGTGCTTTCTCTATAAGATTTTTGAAGCGCTCTTCGAATCGATGACGGAATAGCAACCGAAGGACGGACTTGCTCGAAATGTAATTTCTCTCCTGCAGGAAACAGCATCAGAAAGTGAAATCGTACCCTATAAAATTTTAAGCCCGTTTGGTGCACAGTGATAAAGCTATGTTTCTCTCAAGCGATATTCTATATGATCAGACGTCTCGATTTACCGAAAAAATATTGACACACTAATCACATGGAAGATGTCACTTTTAGAACCTGCCATTTAAAGCATAGAGAACACATTTACTAAAGAATCATGAATTTTCCAGGAGCCCCAAAAAATCTCCGAGTTACGGCAGTTTACATGCGGCTTCTGCGTTCTCTGACTTGATCGATCGCAATTGAAATATGGATGGACTCCTCGCTGGAATTCTTTTCTGCCTTCTGAAGGACAGGACGACAGAGAGTGGAATTGCGCCGTATAGAATTTTAAGTCATGCTTAAAATACAGTAAAAACTAAGCTTCTCCGCTGCGATGAATCTACGCTGAGAATGGATCGCATACAAAATTCTCATTTTTCATGAAAATATTATTGTTTAGCCGAAACATATCACTCATACGGATAAAATCCAGCCACAAGAATCTCGAAGTCCTGATTAATTCACTGCGAAAAAATCGTGATTTTCTGGATAGAACAGGTTGAATCGACCTCTGGTCAACTTTGCACCGACGTCATCGGAGCATAAAATTTAACGTTCACAAAAAGGTTCATAACTTGGTAAGTTTTTTGAATTTTGAAAACTTTTTTAGTTTTTCATAAAGAAGATTAAACGCCCTTTCTCACCGGTTAAAAATCGTTTTCCAAAAAAAGGAGTCCTCACACGTGGCGGTTGGTTCGATTTTTGAGCGAAAAAAATTGAAGTGGCTTCACAAAAATATTCATAACTCGACCAATTCTTCGAAGTGCCAAAATCCCACTAGCTTTCCAGAAACTAGAAAAAGAGCCCTTTTTCGTCGTATAGAAATCGGTTTACACAAATTCGGCCTTAATGCGCAGCGGGAGGGGTTCGATTTCGGGTCCATTTCGCAAAAATACGTACCGAAAATCGAACCCCCTGCCCCGCATAAAGATCCTTTTCTTGGAAATAGATTTTTACATGGTAAGAAAGCATATTTGCTCTATTTTTTGACGGCTGGTTTTTGAATTTCGGAAAAATAGTCGAGATATAATCAATTTTCGGAAGTCGTGAACTGAATCTCGGATCGACCCTTCAGCGACGTCATCGGAGTGATCTCATAAAAATGCTCATAACTCGGTAAGTTTTTAGAAGGTCTAAAATCTCGCTATCTTTTCTGAAAATAGATGAAATGCGCTTTCCTACTGTAGTAATATGGTTATCCAGCCTCTGGTCATGACCCGAAATCAATTCATTTCGCATATTTATCTGCGATAATCCACAAAGCGGGGAACGACAAGCCGGAACATAACTCGGCACAAGAGAAAACATGCCGACAACACATAACGGGAGATCACTGGGCACCGGAGTGGGGACGAATGCCGGCGTGGTCGGTGGAAGGAGCCGAAGCACCGCGTTGAAGGGACTGGCCGGGTCCCTGGGTGCATCCGTGCTTCCCTCAACCGTCCGGGTGGCAGTCCTCGAGAGCCCTTTGTCCTCGCTTATATAGGTCCGTCCCCCTCAAGCCCGTGCCTGAAACAAAGAAGGGCAAGGGGCCGCGACGCTTCGAAAGAGATGGCCAGCAAGGAGAGAGGCAACAAGGGGGTAAAATGTTAAAACGGGACTCACCA
>CANDYH010000413.1:0-16608 GCA_947396885.1 Heligmosomoides polygyrus polygyrus | reverse complement strand
TCCAAGAAGCAATAATCTAAGCGGTTGCAACGATGTTTGGTTACAATTAAAAACTCTAGCGACAGGTGTGGCTTGAACTGTTTATCGGACGGGATGCCAGGGCCGTGACCACCACTGCTTGATGGGAGCGAAACATCCGATTCACCAATGATAGAGATCTTATGTTGCCATGGTAGGAATTACCTTGTACAGACTCATTTGCTATCGAACACAGTTTCTTCGAGCGGATGCCGTAGAGGTTCATCTTTGAACTCGTTATCCGGCACTAAATGACTCTACATCTGCCTCAAACGCTTGCACTTTCAGCCTATATCTTTGTCCTAGTAAATTAACAGTCGGATCCACTATATAAATCATACAAGGATAAAAACCACCGTTTAGGGGAATAAGGAGAGTCGCTAGAGCTCCTTTTTCCCCAAGCGCTCGAAGTTGTAGCAGAAGAGGTGTGGGTTGTCTTGGAGATTTGTGATGTTTTTCGTCACTTACTTACCTATCATTTATATTCGGCTAATAGCGTTTTTGTGGTCCAAGACTCGGAATCCCTAAAGGCCGCCACAGGACTTCTGCGGCGCCGCTGGAGGCGAGCTCTGCGTCTCTGCCCTATGGTTAAGCATAGGGCAGCGGCGCCGCCGAGCGGCGCCGCAGAAGTCTGTGGCGGCCTTAAGGCACATTTACTGGCAGAACAGCTTAGCAGAGCGGCAGCGGGGACAAGCGTCACGAAAACTGCTGATTTCGCTGCAGTTTTGATGGAGCATCGACTGCCATACAAAGGCCGCAGAAGGTTTCGTTTGTCTTGAAAAGATCTTTGAGAAGACGAGGAAATTGTGTGCTCATTGCAGTCTGAAGTTCTTCTGCTCGTGATGAGGTGCTCATGAAATAGGTACAAAGCCAGCTCATCCTCCTGAAATTATTTACGTCTGAAGAGATTAGAGAGAGTTTTGCTTACTTGTCGCAGTCCTGTCGAACGGCTGTGCAATTTTTTGGAAAACAATTAGGTCGGTAACTAGACAGTCAATCGCAAGCTTTTCCAAAAAGTTTTTCCAACTTAAATCGCTATAAGGAGGTATAAGTTTATTACGCTGCTTAAGGCAAACGCAATGTACACAAGAAAAAGTATTAGGGAACAATGGAAGAGAAGTGCATTCCAATAAAAGAACAAAAGCATCATAATCAACGGAATGAACAACACACAAATGCACTAATACACTAATACATTAAGGTTCAAGATGAGGTTCGAGCCTTTTCGTTTGAAACCTCCTAGGCTGTCAGGAAAAGTTGTATCTTAGAAGTTCGAGATATATAGAGCCAGCTCTGTCTACGAGAAAGTTGGACCTAAGTGAGGTCTTATCTCTATCAAAGGCGATTTTGTCTTGTCCACCCACGAGTGATAGACGAAACAATCTTAGGAGCCTAAATTGGCGGCATAACCACAGCTCTGATCTGGATCTTGAATAATCATCCAGATGATTTTAATGCTCAGACCATTGCAGCGCAGCACAACTGTTCCCAGGGTTGGCTGTTGAGATACTACTGTAGTCACCAAACGTTACGACTTACAGCTTGGTATTTTCCTCCAGAACACACACACACAATTCTGTGTGTTCTAGAGGAAAATATCATGCTAGTTACCGTACCTCTGTTATGGCTGTTATCTCTATTCAGCTCGCAGGACCCCTGTTGTACAGCTACTCTTTGAGCACTGTGCTAATCCTTAAGCCATCTTCAACGCGTTCTCTGCCGTCGATTCAATAGCGAGATTCGCCAGCAACTACGATGAATACTTTCAGATTATGTTCCCGTTCCAGCTGTAATTGCCTCCGCGGCTGAAGCTCGTTCCTGTTAGCTAATTAGGCTATGCAGAGTTCCTCGACATATTTCGTTTTTCAAGAATCCTGAAATATCTAGAAGTTTTGAGGTTGGTTTCTAACTTTGTTATGATTTTCCAATTCAGTTTTTCCTTACTTTGCTCGTCCAGTTTTTTCTTGCTTTCCTTACTTTGCTCGTCCAGTTTTTCTTTGCTAAACGATGTAGGTATACTTCCTATCCACCTTACTATAGCGTTCTTCTACTTTTATTGTCTGTTAAATCTTTTGAAGCAATTTTTTAAAGCCATCTTCCACAAGGGTTTCTTTTTTCGTTTTCCTGATGCTACAACAGCGGAGCAATTCGTGGTCATATCATTCCCTTTTAATCCTCACACTGCGTGCCGGACAGCTGCTGCTTATACCAGTATCGGCGGTTCCGTTTAGAAGAGGGTAATAGGTTTCGCCCTAATTGCTGGTATTATGTCGACCTCAAAACGGCTTTTGAGCTTTTGCTGCCCTCCGAGGTGACACTGGTCGAGCGCTGCAGCTCGATATCCTCATTTCGTGCTTTTTATAGGCTTCTGCGCTCGCCTCCATGAATTTCCAGTGGGCAGTGGTGTCGGTTTCATCGCATCTCTTGAAGTGCCGCCCTGCATTTGTGCACACGCGAGCACCAGCTTGCTTCGTTTTGTAGTGATGACTACCACCTGTACCAGAGTTCTTCATCACAAGATTTCCAGTCAAGGAAACGATCTACTGACCTTAATGCGAGTGCCCCTCACTGATTTTGAGAAGCGGGACTGTGTCGAAGTCTGCTTTACATCCTTTTTGTACTTTCTTGAAAATGTATTTCCTTAAAAATGAATTTTTCCTGATATTCAAAGGCACTAGCTGTTGGGATCTTTTGTTGGACGTTTTTCTTTTTCTTTATCTTATCGAGGTGCCATGAAGCTTGTCTTCGTCGTAAAATATAGCGATTCTTTGATGACCCCCCTCCCCGCCAAAAAAAATCTACAGCTTCTCGCTATCTACTACCACTTTCACCGTAGTCTTCTCTATCACACATTTGTAATGGAATGTAGTAGACATAAATGCAGTTCATATACCACATTGTAATTATGTATAATTATAATATAATTACGTTTCAGTAATTCTGTTCTGCTTCTGCCATTCCTTTTTTTAAAGTTGCGTGAGATTATTTTTGACCGTTACTGCGTCCTTGTTTCATAACTGCTCATCAGGGCACTTTTAAATAAGTAAAATTGCCGATATTATGGCAATCACCTAGTACGTATTTTATATGGACCCTTGTTTCGTTCTAGTGCTTTGAGTGAAAAGTTGCTTGCAGAGGCTTGTATGTTTCACAACATGCCCTTTGCTAATAAGTCTGAACTTTGTTAGTAAGAGTGAACTTCATTCTCTAAATATGAATATGCCCATACGTTTCAGTTGACGCGCTAGGTTAAAATGAATGTTAGTCGCAAATAAGTCAGAGGAATTGTTTTGACGAAGGCTCATTCATTGGTGTAAACCTTTTGAGGAGTGTGCGTGTATAATTTAATTAAACTGGAAGGTTAGCCACTGTATTATGTCTGTCGTGTAACCGAACTAGTATCAGTACCGTGGAGAATTACTTTAGTTTCCGTTTTCTATTTTGGAGCTCCAGCTACATCTATCTGAGTCACGAATTCAACATGGCCAACGTCCCACCGGCAGAGCTTAGCAGGGTCAAACGAGCGGCTTGGGGAGCTTTCAAGAGCGTCGAAGAAGTCGTGAAGAAAACGAAGAACGTCCGACTCCGTGCCCACCTATTCGATCTACCGTTCTTCCTCCCCTAACATACGCCTCAGAGACCTGGGCTATACATACGAAAGCAGGATAAACACGCGATCAGCGTCCCGCAGCGTGGAAATGAGAGGACGATGCTCGGAGTGACACGACTCACGCAAGTGAGAGAAGGCCTCCGGAGTTTCGAGCTTCGCCGACGTTCGAAGATCAGAGACACTGTCGCGTGGTCCAACTTGTCGAAAATTAGGTGGGTCGGCTACGCAGTGCGCTCCGCAGACACCCGCTGGACAGAGCCGTCACCGACTGGAGTCTGCGGGATGTCAAAAGAACATCAGGACGCCCACCAACGCGCTGGTCAGACTTCTTAGTGAAGGCTCTGAACGAACGATATGGCGCTCTAACTGCCCCTCGAGCAAGCAGGATCCTCTGCAACACTTTGGCACGCGAAAGGGACGAATGGAGACGCTGCTGGCACCCGCTCGAGCAACTCGATGACAGCAGGTGATGACAGCAGCTGATGCGGGTGACACAGGCGATTTTCTATTCTGCTTAAATTGGGCGCGTGTAGCGCATTCGCAGGAGGTGTAGCTGTCACGCGCACCCGACACTAGGTTCCTGGTTCAGATTTCTCGCCCAGGCCAACCAAGTCTTGCGTCTCTCCAGAGTCGGCAGGTTTGTGCCAGACCTTTCTGGTAAGGGTAAAATGCTATCTTACAATCGCTTCTACGACATCCAGTAGAAATATAATCTCAAAAGGGGTTCAGGGATCGCCATCTTTTATCCCTTTATCCTTATTTTTAGTAACACTTTGTGCGTCAATTCCCTGTACAAATTTAAACCTCGAGCCCATTCCGCGTGGGAGAGGAGCATAACCCTATCTGTTCGTTGGGAGTAGGTTTTTGGAATTTCTATTCCAGAGGATACCGCCCCGTGTGTACATGGATAGTTTTTCGAGTGTGATGGCCCTCCTAGCTAGGCATGTTCCCCATTCTGGTTGGCTCCTATGCTTTCGTATGTGAATTAGCTCGACATTCACTCTTAATATCGAGTACTGAAAATAGCTCCCCTGAATCACAGGGAAACTATTTTCCGCACTTGATATATTGGAATTGATTTATAATTGCCGATCGGAAACACGAATACTTATTTAGATGCGCCGTACTTCAAATTCATGTTGATACTTCGCAATTTTACATCAAATGGTCTCTCCGTCTTGAGTTTGTTTTAACACACTTTCATGGCCTCCGTTTTTCTTGTCCTATCCTCATTATGACAGCATCTTTAAAAAATATTACACCTGCGCTATCACTTTGCGGTTCAAGAAAATATCCCAACTGATATTGGCTCGATTTTTCGACCGCCCTCACCAAAAGAATATTTCCATCGCATATGGACTGAGCCGCCTGGCGAAACCTCAAGGAATTGCTTCCCGAAAAAATAACTGCATTTTCTCCGGATGTAGGTGGCCCCATAGTCGTAGCCCGGCCGAAAACAGATGGCCGTCCGTCCGAGTCATTGTCGAGGAAGCGAAAAAGTTCGCCGGGGCACTCCTAAGCAACGGTTGCTAGTACGAAAATCGGAGCGCGCATTAGCGTGCTCACTTGCCCCTGGACCCCCGCATATCCCCTGCGTATTAGTTGGCCTACTACCACACCGCAGCTTCACGAAGACGAACGCGTGCAGTGTACCGCTTCATTTCGAATCTCTTTTTTTGGGAAGCGGACTACTTAAACGGCTTTCACGCCATCTCTGGAAGACTTCTCCTTATTTTTCGAACATATGTTCTGCTTGAAAGCCTGTGCTTCGTGACTCCTATGCAAACCATGATTGGGGACAGTTGTGTTTTTGGGCACTAACGATAATGTCTCGATCGCTGCACTAGACTACTGTGAAAATCGTCTGGTCTTTTCTGTTCTATGCACTATAGTTAGTGCCCAAAAACACGCTATAAATAGATCGATTTGGAGTGCTCTCTTCTTTCTATATGTCCTGGTAACTCGGTCTGGTTCTAAATATAGTTATTTTTTGTCCTTAAGTTTTTCCTCTTATCAGAAAAGGAATTAATTTCACACTATTTCAGCTACGTTCTAGCTTCTAGCTCGCCCTTTAAACCATTTTACCTTATTTTTCCAAAAGAAACCAAATCGGATAGGATAAAAGTCTCATAGATTTCTGTGGCTTGTGAAGCAAGAAAAGTCCGTTCCATAAAAAAGGTGTCCAGGCTTTTCTCAGTGCTTAAAAATGTTGACAACAAAGTGGTTAAAACGGATCATAATTAAAAATTGCTGGAATTGGCGACTGTTTGATTACTTTAATAATCCGCTTCAAACAGTTCTTTTTCAAAATTTCCTCCATCTCTGATGCCATTTAGGGTGGTTCTTTAGAGAATTCGCTGCCTACTTGCAAAGCGTGCTCTATTACGGTTGAATGGTGCCAAAATTTTACCACTACCTTAACATTGACGCTCTTTCCTAAATATTAGGTTGGAAACTAATCTCCCGCCATTTTTAATCATTTTATTTTGAATTTCGCTGAAAGTTGTTTGTTTTTGAAAGAATGATTTGCTCCATCAAAATGTATGCCCTGTTTTTTTCGTTTCGGTTTATCTCAATTTTTAGGTCGTTAAAGTGGAGAGTCAAAAAAAAAAGAAAAAGAAAAATGACCTTCGCCGACAGCTCCTGCTCTCTGCTTACGATTGAGATTTTTGCATAAGGTTATACACCTTTCGAATTAGGATGGTTTGCGCTACAAGAGCTTTAGCTGGGCTTATCTGTTCATTTTGATTTTCGTCAATCTTCAGCGCATCGGTGCCTTCTAAAGACAAATTATTTTTACCAGCAGCTCCTGCTGCTTAGTTTGGTATTGGTTATTAGGAAAAAAGCGAAACATATCCTGTGCAAATCATTTTCCTTCAAATGGTGTGTAACATTATGCAAAGAACTTTCAGCGAAATTTAAATTAAAATGTTAAAAAAGCGCGATCTTAGTTTTGAACCCAGAGACACAGCACACTGTGTACTGATATCGTGGAGGCAATTTGAATGCGTATTCGGTCTACACAATTTGGTATAACATGCGGTGGCCAAGTCAGTGCTTTATACTTCGCAGACAAGTCCGGCACCAACTCAGCGGCCACGGAGGGTTTGAAGGGTTGGATGAACTGGGCGAGAAATCCGAACGTGGTGTGGTGTGCACGCGACGGCCAGCACCACACCACGCCTTCCGACTGCGCTCCACGCTCCAGTCAACGTTAGGATTAAGCAATATTGTTAAAGTAATTGGCGAAAATCTCGGACATATGGGTCCTTAGGACAATCCTAGTCGGTAAGCAGTTTCCGCTTGGTGAAGAGAACCTTGGAGACGAGACGTTTCCAAGTCTTTAGCTTCTGGGAAATTGTGTTCTAGAAAATGCTTGCATCTACAATGGAGTAGGCACAGCACAAGCGTAACTACATAGGGGCTCATCGAATCTATTGTCACATTCACTTGTTAGCATTCAGTTGCACTGGTTTATTTATGACCGTTCTGTAATAAACTTAGAGAACTTCGTTCTCCGAGACTGTTGGCTAGCTGTTGCTCCTTTTTAGCTTCTTAGGCTTTGCGCTGTTTCTTCTTTATATTATTTTGTTTCTTAAGGTTTCTTTCTTGAGTTCTGTTAGAAGTGCTACCGTAGCCAATGATGTGACAACCACGTTGGCAATTAGAGGGCAGTAAGTTAATGGAGAGTGCTGTATTATAATCCAGCTGGTGCTACCCTTCTTTCGGAGTAGTTGTGGAATAGAATGTCGATACACTTACAATGAATAGAGAAGAACGGGGGGTGTCATTATGACTCCAGTAATGTAGGCGCCTTCAAGCCGTTTTCTCTGATACACATCGCTTACCTCTATCACTGAAGCGTGCTGCCGTCTGCTTGAGTCGAACATGACGATCTTGTCCCAGCTTGCTGAGCTGCTCTCTTGACCCTCTTCTCCCTTGTTAAACGTAACGTTTAAATCTCTTCAAAATGTCCTTGATTCAGTTTTCTTTCGGCTTCAGCTGGTTTCAGTGTGAGCAATCAGGAGATGTCTAACTGCCACTTTACAACGGAAAGTGGTCGCCCAGTTTTTGCCCATTCCACCACTTTTCGGACACCGGAAGCAGCGAGCCGGGGTTCTTAAATATGTCTCATCTAGAAGACACCATATCTAAGCTCCCAAGCCGCTTAAAAGAAAGCCAAAAAAAGGAAAAAAGCGGCATAATTACTATAGACGAATTTTCACCGGCAGTGAGCAGAACATCTTAAGAAATAATCTCCAAAGGGAAGAAGAATGGTGAAAAAAGGCTAATAAAAAAGGAGAGGAGAAGAAAATAAGAAGTTTGAACAAATTAATGGACGGTGTAGAGGCACTGAGAGTCTTCCTATTTTTAATTCTCTTCTGCGGTGAAGGGTAATTTGAACTTTATCGAGTTTTTTGAAAAACGATATATCAAAGAGCACAGTTTTTTCATTCAGTTTTTCCTAATTGTTTCTGCATTTAGTTCTATGACCTCATTTTTTACGAGCATCACTAATATGAGAGATAGAGATACGAAAAGGTCCGTTGAGCCGACGCGGAGGTCGTGCTGAAGCTTCCCTTTCACCACGGAATATTTCTCCGATTACCTCTCCATATTACCGTTACGAGCGTGTTCCTCACCTCTAGAACCAGTCAGGCGCCGTTCTGTCCCAAACTTTTATACTTATGCTAGTAGAGGATAATTTTAGCACAGGTAAAATGACTTGCGATCCATAGTTGAACACCCTAGTTCGTTCCACCCACCTTCGCTTGCGCATGATGTAATTATGGGATGTCATGCTCTGTCACATATGCATACATCATCTGGCATGAAATATAGCATCGTTGACGATTTACGTCACTTCTTAAAATCTGCTAGCTGTCACATATGGAACTTATTTTTGCAGCCAGAACTGAGCTCTTTCTGGAAAAATCCTTCCTATTCGAAGGCGAAAACTGTGTGGGGTTTGAAGCTTGTTGAGGCATCGTATCGAAAACCCATCTGTGCGAGGGTGATGTCGCATTCTAAAAACCAATTATTCTAAGAATTTTCGAAATATACAAAAACCTACTTCGGTTGGGAATTAACCACTGCCGCAATATGTCTGCCCTGTCCTTGCACGTCTGACTTTGACTTTATCGAAGGCATTTTCAAGTCAAGATTTGCAAATACATAGCTGCCAAGGGATTCCTGATCTATCTTAACATTAGGAGGGTATTTTCGTGATTCTTATTTTCACCTCAGGAACAAGCTAATTGGTAGGGCTAATGCAAGCCATTCAATCCCAATCACCAATCAGTCGCCAGACGGGACTAGTAAGTTAGAGATGCCAATTGCTGTTTTCGCTCAATGGTTTTATCCGCTTCGCTAGTAGTGCATCTTTACTCTCACTAAAAAAAGCTGAGGACGGACAGTTTGAGCTACTCTGAACAGATAGCAATCGGGTGACATTTTAGTTCGAGATTTTTTGGAAAATTGCAGGATCGCGTCTTTCCTAGGAACAAGCTCAATCGTAGGTTGGCGCCTTTGGTAGCATCTTATTACCTAACTCATATTGCTTCTCGAAATGAGTTCAGAGGCTCGGTTCAAAGGAAACAACGTTCTTTTTGCTAAATCTCCATGGTTTACAACTGTCTGGCGAAATGTGTGCACATTCTGAGAGATCATTCCTATTCCCTTGCCTAAGATAGTGTTTTTATTTTTTGTTCGTTTATTTATTTTTTGTTTTTGTTTTTTTTTGTTTTCATTATGAACTGTTCTAACACAAAGGCTTTCCTCATGAAGCGGTGGTGCCGTATACTCGTCCGGAACATTGCACTCCATCTTATTGATAGTGTATATGTGTTAGGAAGCGGTGGTGAGTTTCCTCCATTGTGATTGGTTTTGCCGCTTCTGGATTTAAACGCCTATGTACGGCATTTACTCTATTCTGTAGACGCCGCAATGTGTAGTATGAGTGTGCTGAGCAATTTCTGTCCACTACTACCAGCACGTTCTTTGATTTCCAGCACTTTGTGATTGGCCTAAAGCATAAAGATAATAATGGATGAAGACGGCGTTACTCAATATTTTTTGCGATGCGCCACGCATTCTACTTCAACGAGATGTGTGGAGGCGATTTGAGTGCGCATTTGACCAGACGACCGACTTGTGATGGTCAGCCGATGAGCATTTCAGCGGTTTATCCTTTCCAGACAAGGCTGGTACCAATTCACCGATCCTTCACCGGGAAATCCGAACCAAGAACATGGTATCTGGTGATCGCGACAGCAGACACCTTCTCCGACCGCGCTAGTCGCCCCTTCCTAAAGCATTTTGTTGACAAATGTCAAGATTGATAAGAATTTTATGCCAAGGCAAACAGTATAGTTATCTTCCATATTTAAAGGTGTTTTTTCTGTAAAGGCTATGCGAATGTAAATTCTTAATATATGTTTTTTTTCAAGCGAAGGTTTTTTTGTGAATTAAAATGTCGATCCCATTTTTGAAGTTGCGCCATTTCAAATTAGAAACGGTTCAAAGTGAAAGTAGTTAGTGTGCAGCTGAAAATAGTTTATTACCACTTTGGATGAGCTCATATTGTGTCATCGGTATATATCAATATTCTGCTTCAAATGCGCTGTATTTATTGTACTTGTACTTGTCTTTCACTTTCATATGCTTACAGACATGTTTTGTTTATTGCTTATTTATTGTACTCATAGGTGCGGTCTAATCGACCGAAGCAAAACTTATTACAGTGGCAGAAACCATTATAATGCTTCTCGATCCTATTCGTCGAGTTGGTCAAAAATTTGTTCAACTGAACCGAAAAATATGGGTCTATTAAATTCTCGATTATCTCTTTCTAAAACATGGGCGCTGTATTCGCGGCTACACCTTGGCACACGTCGAGGTCTACAAAGGCGATCCGATAATTCGCGAGAGTGTAGGATACATTCTGACATCTGCAAGAAAATTTTTGCTCTCCTAAACGAACTATGCTGCATTCAGTCTCTTGCCTAAGGTCAGCTCTGCAGACTGCTGCCGTGACCAAGTCACATAAAGGAAGGAGTGATTGATTAGAAACTTCCTCACGAATTCATTCCTCCTCGCTGACATTCGCCTTCACGTTTCTGCACTTTCGATACGTACTAGATGTAGCGCCTTCTGGGTACATTAAAATCATCGTGTTCCGCGCTTCTGCAAAGTGGATCTTGTTTCCAACAATCACCTCAACACATTATTTTATTTTCGCATGTTATTAGTGCACCATCATATTGAGCAATTCAATATAACACCCCTATCTCGCTCTGTTTTGCAAATGAAAAAGAAATTGCTTATCACTTTCTAATGAAGGTTCTCTGCAATCGTTTGCAACTGTTTTCGTTGTGTTCCTCTTCTAATCACTTTACGACGTACTTCTAATTTGCAGTCATTGTGATAGCAATTTTGGCATTGTTTCACACCTTTTTTGAGCATGGAGCTTGCAATCTGTTACGAGGATTTATTTATTTCTGTTCAGTCGCGGTCGAAACTCCATCTCCATCCTAAACCTGTCCTACTCTTTTCTAGGCAGAAAGCTATCCAACTACACCAAGAGTGCTCTTTTGACCCTATGTGCTTCAGCGACATCCTCGTTGAAATGATCCATCAGCCTTTGTTATTGTGCAGTCATCCTGTCCATGTCTTTATTTGCGGAATAGCTGGGTGGGAGCGTGTACTTAAGTTTGTGTTGTTTTACGCAACGTCACTAGTTGCCGAACTGAGCCGATATCTTCCAGTTTTACTGCGCCGTGCACCTGCGAGAATGACGGCTGACGACCGGCGTCCGCGAACGGGTAAACAGGAAGCGGTTCGTGTTATCGTCAGATGTCGGCCGCTCTCCGAAGTCGAAATCCGGCAAGGTCATCAAAGGTTAGTGAGGACCTTCTTCTCTCTCTGAAGCTTGTCGCCGCATTGTAATTTGTTGTTTACTGTGGACGTGTTTCAGCATAGTATCTATGTATCCTGATCGTGGACTCGTTGAACTGAGGAACCCAAAAGATCTTCAGGAGCCGTCCAAGGATTTTACATTCGACGCGATATATAATGAGAGGTTCTTAGTGAAGTTTAGTAAAGATATAGAAAAGAGAAGGCGCTGGCTATGAACCGCGACATTGCATAACTGCTGATTTTTTGGGAAATAGCCAGTAGTTGTGAGATTTAGAGTTGGCGATATTTCCTACACCTATTTCTTGCCTTATAAACTCTTTAAATGCTAATTCTCTATCAATTTTGTTGTTCTCTATCAGTTTTTTACAGCTCGAAACAAGTGGACTTGTACGACGAGACTTTTCGGGAACTTGTTGACTCAGTATTAAACGGGTTCAATGGTACGATATTTGCGTATGGGCAAACCGGAACCGGCAAAACGTACACGATGGAAGGTAAAGGTTCGGCTGCCTTCTGTGGTGAGGCTGCTGTCGAGCCCAGCATAAGAGATGTTTCTTTTTAGGAAAAGCTGGGGTGCCTGAAGAGCAAGGAGTGATCTTCAACTGCTTCGAGCACATTTTTCAACATATCGCTCGCTCTCGAAATCAGCAGTATTTAGTTCGCGCCAGTTATCTCGAAATTTATCAGGTTGGTTCTGGAAGGACATCCCCATTTAAGACTGTTCCACTCGATCCCTTTTTTCTCGTAGGTTTTGATTATCTTCTAATAATATGGGCTGGAAGTTCAGAAGAAAATATTGTACGTCAATTGTTCGAAGAGTTAGTCTTTGCATCCAGAATGCACCAAATAGTCCATGTTTACCGTGGTGGTGATGTCCGAAATGAAATCTTTCACGAATATTACATGCCCATAATATCAGAATGTTTAAATATGCTGCTTTGATATCTCACGTTCCTATAGGATTAGTGAAACTGTTCGACTTCATCGTTGCATCGCGAAAGAGTATAGGTAGAAAAGCCTCGTTCTTAGCCCACTTATTGTACTTTCGGATTTGTTTTTCTTGCACCTTACCATCCGGTCTTGTTTCCCAGTTGACTAAATGACTAATCATAAGTGCTGTGTATGCTGCCGTCCAAAGACTTTCTGATAGATGGTTTTCAGGAAGAGCTTCGTGATTTACTAAGCAAGGATGATCGCGTTAAACTGGAGCTGAAAGAGAAGCCAGATGTCGGTGTTTACGTAAAGGATCTGACGACATTTCTCACGAAGTCAGTGGAGGAAATCGAGCGGGTCATGTCTGTGGGAAACGCGAACCGATCAGTTGGGTAAGTAATATGCTGCAGTGTCTGATATCGGATCTGGAGTGACCACCGCGTGGTCGGTTAATTTCATTAGGCTTGGTCTTTAAACTGCACTTTAAGACGGACCAACATGAACGAGCACTCCAGCAGATCTCATGCCATCTTCATCATCACCGTGGAGTGCTGTGAGACTGGTCCTGATGGAGAGAATCATATACGGTTCGAATACCTTCATTTGCTTTTCACTTCTCCATTTGTTTCAAAATCTAAATTTCTTAAAAATATTTGGTGTATGTAAGCGAGGTGGTCCTAATCACGAACATCATGAAGAAGAGACACTGAAAAAAGAAACGTAGAGCACATATCTCTAAAATTGCGGTTTAATAACAAGAAATGTGATGTCATACGCACAAACCTGTTTATACAGAAATCTCACTTTTTGGACAGTTTTAGGATCTAGACCCACAGGTTTTTATATGATTATGAGTGTGATGGCGCAGACGAAGGAGATGCCAGTTGATGCGCGCGCACCCGAGGTTCTTGGTTCGACCCCTGGAACAAGAATAATATTCTTTCATCCTTCTATTCGTAAATTCAATGAATTAGAGCTATGTTTTGCCCGCAACTGACCAAAACACTGATTTATCCATCGGCTAGCCGCTGCAAGTCACTTATGTAGGGCGAACATGCATTCAAACCGCCTCCAAGATATGCCGTAGAAGTACATAGAAGACGTGGAGCAAAAATGCGATGTCCTAAACAGGGAGCTTCCTGATTTATCACTGATTTCAATAGCAAGATAGATAATTTAGCATCATCTTATATTTAAAAATGTCAAGTCATAAGAGTATTGCTAAATAAAGAAAGCGTTTAGAGAATCTTTGTGTTTCGACTTATTTCAGCCAAGAGTAGATATTTCTACAAAATGCGAAACTATAACCGCCAGTCGGAGAGGCATGAATCTGACTTTTACATCAAGTCTGTGTTCGCGTTGCCTCACACATAGAAAAAATGATGAATGAAGAAAAGCGCGATAATTCTGCGATTGGCTTCCATTCTTCACTGCGTTTTGTTCTATGGCTTTGTAATGTTCTAGCTGAGCGTGATCGAAAAAGAAACCCGTCGCGCAATACTTCTACCTAATTTTCACGGCTAGTGGGAAGCGCGTGTTCATACTCGTATTTGTACAGCGATTGAGCTGTTCATTAGGGAATCATGTTTTCCAATTTCAGCGACATAATGAAATTTTGGAGCGCACCACGCTGTAAGCTTGCAGAACCTCTAAAAGTTTCTTGACTCTTTGGATTGTCCTGTTTTTTTACAGCGTTGGTCGTCTGAACCTCGTCGATTTAGCGGGTAGCGACGACAGGCGAAGACTGGCGCTACTGGCGAGAGATTTAAGGTGGATTCCTAATGCGATGTTATCTTTTCTCTCTAGTGCCTCAACCCTGTTTCCTAACCCTTTAACCATATTCCCTTAACCCTATGTCCTTAACGATATTTCAGGAAGCCACCAAAATCAACCTGTCGTTATCTGCATTAGGTAATGTCATCTCGGCGTTAGTCGACGGCAAAAGTACTCATATTCCATATCGCGACAGCAAGTTGACTCGACTATTGCAAGGTGACTACTTTATTTATACTAGTTCGATTCTTCTTTTGATTTGAAAAAATTGAGCATCTTTCGATTGAAATCAGCCATTTTTGTAGTGTTGTTTTTGAATCCTGTTCTCAATCTGCTCAGTATTGTATCTATATTCATGTTACATATGTTTGTGTTTTGTTCTCATGTTTGTTGTGTTTATGTTTAGTTATTTTAAAATGTTTTCTCGGCAAACATTGTAACTGCACAGTTTTTTCCTTATCGTTCTGAAATAGTCTCGCAGTCAAACAATTTAGACTCGCTTGGTGGCAACTCGAAAACTGTGATGGTGGCATGCATTGGTCCTGCTTCGTACAACTTCGAAGAAACGCTTGGTGAGAACCTGTTCCTCTCGGTCATGTACCTGTGGCGCTCGTCTGCTATAACTTTTTAAAAGGCAGAATACAGCGCGCTCGTTGAAAGTTCTGGGATACCGATTTTTAGGAACGTTGCGATATGCGAATCGTGCTAAGAATATCAAGAATAAACCGAAGATTAACGAGGATCCGAAGGATGCAATGCTACGGGAATTTCAGGTGAGAACAGATCTCGCATCATACAATTTAGAAATTTTTGGAAACGAAAAGAGGTGATAGCTGGGCCCTCTCTGCTCTGCAGCACGAGGTACAGACGAGTTGCATTTTGAGCTGTGTGGGACATTTTGGTTAGAAATCCTTGGAGGACTACCTTACGCTCTTATCATTAGGCGCTCCCTATTATCAGGAGCTTCAAGTTCCTGTTGCAAGTTACTGTAAGTGGATTTATTAATTTGATTTTGCTTCGTTTACACTACATATGTAGATACACACTTATTTTTGTGATTCCTGAGCTGGTCGCCGATCTACAGGTCTTCGAAATACATAGACTTATGAACAAATAAATGTGCTTTTATTAAGCGGCTATTTTTCTAGGACGAGATACTTCGATTGCGAGCACTATTGGAGAAAAGGGACGAAGCTCAAAGGACGGGGAGGTAAGCATACCCCCTAGATGCTACATTTTTATATTAGCTATTATTGCTCCGTATGATCTGGCATCAAGAGGTCTTTTAGCTGCAAGCTAAGTTAGCTGTTATGACATGTTTTTCTACGAATTATCCCGATCTCGATTCTTAAGAAAGCGATGGGCCGCGAGGTGACGAGTATTTCGACGAGCAGCACAGGAAGTTGGCTGCTGATCGCGAACACGCATTGCGGGATAGTTCACTTATCCAGGAGGTAAGCCAGGCTGACTAGTTCTCCTGTAAGGCGAAAATTTCGGTTTGCTCTCTTTGAAAAAAGGACGAGATATGCTTGTTGTTGTAGTTGTACTAGCGTAGACCGTTCGAAGAGAAATTGAAGTGGATTAGCAGTGGAGTGTGGTGAAAATCCTAGCTCTTTTCAGTTTCTTCTAAACGCTTCTGACTCATCCCTCCTGAAAACTGCCGATTTTTCCTATTTTATTTTTTATATCTTTCCTCCTTAAACAATATAGTATGTACCAGAGCTTAGCCAGGAACGCTTATGGTGGGCTAATGAGCTTTCTGCAGTCTGCAGACCTAGAGGCGACTGGCCTGTCTGTTGGTAATTCTTTTGCACTTTTGCAATAGCTAAGGGCACGTCTTTTTTGTAGAAAAAAGTGGAATGTACTTACTTGAAGCGGGACAGCGTCGCCGTTTTCAATCACTTGTGTGGAGGATGAGCACTTACCCTTACGATTAGTTCAAATTGAAAATAATCGTTTTCGGATTCATGTGCATGCGAAAATAGTTGGCAGGGGAATAACAGGCGAAAAGATTTTCACACCGAGCATCTTTCAAGGATGAAACGATTGTTTTCTCCCGTAACGCACCCTCTTCTTCGCCGGGAAATTTTGTAAATTTTCGTGATTATAGGAGCGTCGACGGATTATTGCCGATCTAGAAGAACGTCAACGCCAGCTTGAAAGAGAGCAAGAGGCGCAACGTGAAGTTGCCGAGACCATTGCTAAAATGGAAAGTAAGCTGCTTGGCGGCACGGACTTGCTGGACCACACACGACAGCAGGAAGCAGAGCTGGAGCGACGTCGACGAGAGTTGGCCGAACAGAAGGTAACTTCGACCACAGGTCTATTCCACAATATCAAACTCCGTTTTGAGTCGT
>CANDYH010000412.1:0-24882 GCA_947396885.1 Heligmosomoides polygyrus polygyrus | reverse complement strand
CCTCCTAAGCTAAACCATTCTACTTTGACATACTAACAGACCGCTCGACTGCCTACAGGAACCACAAGCTGCAGCCGAAACGATTCGAAATTAACAGAGTTATTGTGCTCCGAACACGTCCGCGCGTGCAATTTAGCGCAACAACGGCTGACGGTCTCCGCGCTATTACTCGCCCAGATCACCGTTTTTCCCACTCCAATGAAAGCATTCAATTCTGCATGAAAAATTCTATCGAATGGTACAAGCATGGCCCAACTCGGAGACATCGATCTTTCGATGACGTCATCGTACTTCGCCGCGGCTCGTCCTCGATGCGAAACAGTCAAAAAATTAATGATTTCAGAATCGGTCGAGATTGATACCGCTCCATAGCGATTTTCATGCTGAACGGAACGGTGCATTCCGAGTGTCGAAGACTCAAATCTGGGCGAGTAGGAGCGCAAGAAACTCTAACCGCTAACTTTCGCCATTCTAAAACGGCAAGCTGAGGCTAAGGCAGTTTAGGAAGGTGAGAACTTCTGAGCACAGTCACCGTAAAGTACCTTAAGTGCTCTGTTCGCATACGCATTCTGAAGCCGTTAGCTCCCCGCGTTTCCTCGCAGTGGTCCACCGAAATCGGAAAAAATGCGTCACGCAAGCCTCACCTGCATTTTCGCACTGCTCTAACATTGCCCCCTCCCAAGCTAAACCATTCTACTTTGGCATACTAACAGACCGCTCGACTGCCTACAGGAACCACAAGTTGCAGCCGAAACGATTCGAACTTGACAGAGCTATTGCGCTCCGAACACGCCAGCGCGTGCAATTTGCGAGCGGTCGCCCCCTCGATTAAAGGGTGCGAATCTGTATGCATTGTTCACGGCGCACTCCAAAGGCTCGCTGGACAGCCTTGGAGCAACTCCTGACTAGGGTGGCTGCATATTTCTGATAAAACTCCTAACCGCTCAGTCTACAAGCTGTCGCGCCCACTCGATTGAAAGGTTCGATTCTCTATTCATTGTTCACGGCGCACTCCAAATTCTATCTGGACAGCCTTAGAGCAACTCCTGGCTAGGGCGGCTGCAAATTTCTGACAAAACTCTCCAAACGCTCAGTTTACAAGATGCCCCCCCCCCCCCTCGATTGAAAGGCCCTTCTTCGTCCGCATTTACACGGCGCACACCAAAATTTCGCTGAGACAGATTGGAGCTAATCCTGAGTGTGGTGACTAGAAATTTCTGAGAACCTTCTCCAAATGGTTCGAAATAGTACTGAGAATTTCGCATTTCCCAGTAGGAGAAAATAGAAGCGCAGGGAACATGCGCTCGCCCACTCGATTGATTGGGGTTAGGTTCTGTGTGCATTGTGCACGGCGCACTCTCGGGGCATTCCTGGCATGGCAGAGCACTGGCGACGTACGCCATCTTTGAGATACTCCGAAAGCACGCATATCCTGGGAAATAAGTTGCTCTAATCGCCCGTCCAGCCAATTTTAGACCACCCACGGCGAAAATGCGGGTGTTCCGGTAAAGTTTTACACATGTTTGTGTAGATCTCGAAGAGGTGAATCGAATGGTACCAACCTTTATTCAAGAAACCTAAAACTGAAGGAGTTATGAGCGTGCGACGCTTTGCGACGCTATGTTGGCGTTTTTTCGCCCACTTTTGACCGTGCGGCGCGAGCGGTATTGTAGCACACACTGTCCTTGGAGCGTTGACCAGACGTCGTCGTGTCACCTAACAGAGTAGAATTCTGGAGTGTTTGCACATGATCGTTGTCGCTGGTGGTCGACCACTTCCCTTTTTGTGGCGTATATCTGCTGGCATTCCGTGTTGCGAAGTGCGTGTCGACTGGTTACCCGAATGTTGCGGTGCGTTCTGTCTCCTTGAATGATTGGCATGTTCAGTTTCTTTGGAGGACTGAATGCTGAGTGAGGGTGGTGATCCTCACCACTCTTCGGACATTTTCCGACTTTTTTACGGTATTTTGAACAGTGCGAATCGTCAAAACATCTCCAGCACGCACGCTGTCGCTTTGCCTCCATCCGTGGAGTCTGAGGTGAGTGAAGCTTGTGCAGCGTTGCGCGAGATGGAAATCTCCACACAAACATTTACTCGAAATTTCGAGTGATGGAAGCTTAAGTTTGTGCTTGCCTATCGTTTGGCCTTCTGAAATTGCTTGCCATTTGGTTCTCAGCTGGTCCTCTGAAGTCGCTTGTTCTTTGGGTTTCGCTTCGAAAACCAAAGTCTTCGTTGTGAGTTCCGTAGTTTCCTGGAGAGTGATGATCTCGTCTATGGCTTCAGTGATGTCCTTTGCTTCGAAGGATATAGCGGCAACACTTTTTTCTTATAACAGTGCTACAGACATGTGCCGTAAATTTTGAAAGGATCATGCGGCGCCATACTCGGCCTGCATTAAGTGACACACTGGTCTGTTCGTTCCAGCTGTATGATTCGTGAGGTTATGGCAGGGTGTCGCGACAACTTCTGGGTGTATCGTGGGCATGCGACAGCTTCTGGGTGTATCGTGAGCACGGGGATTTTTTCGATCTCGCTTATGAGAATATCGGTTATGCTTTCCGATCTGTCGTACTGTTTCTTGAGGATACCGACGGCTACGTAGCACTTGTCTCCAATTACAGGGACACAGCTTGTGGAAGCTGCTGCTTTCCCTTTAAGAGCCTGTTTCAAAAACAGGAATTTCTCTTGGTCACTTAGATCTACGTCGTTATGTATCAGCGACTCGAACACAGACCACAAGGTAGAGAAGCCTATGAAGCTCCCTGTGAATGTTGGGCCCTCAAGAAGCGGACGTCTGAGCGTGACTTTGCGTTCCTATGAAGGTGTGCTTCCATTTGTCGATGTGCAATTGCTGCCACTATTGCCAGTGACAGTATGGCCAGTGTTACCGTTACTACTCTCCTGACAGCCGGCAATTAAAACTGTTTGCTGAGACAGTTCAAATCGTTTGATTCTGCTTGCAAGTGGTCATTTAATCCGTCATGAGCTTTCACGTTTTTTCTCACCGGGACATGAATTAATAATTTCGATGGATTCCTTTAAGCAGTTGTTCTGGTAGTTGTTGTTGCTCCGTCCTCATCAGGTGGTTCAGCTGTGCTGTCTTCTCCTGCTGTGCAAACGCGAACGCTTGGTCGAGACGGTTCACTTCTGGCTCGCTTTGCTTGATCAGTCCGCAAGCATTGGTCGTCTTTGTCTTGTATACCTATATTTCTGCAATCTTATTGATTTTGCAAGGTTTCAAAATTTCACCTTAGAATTCACTTCGTTTTGTTTGAATTAAAGCTCTTTTCCTGCCACGTGGGTCTTTCCTTAACTCTTCCAGCTCTCTAGATAAGAGTTCGTACAGTGGGGAAGCTTTTTAAGCGATTTCTATTGGCCCCTCTCTTGAGGTTTAACCAGAAAGAACGGCGATCGATAACGACCAGGAAAGCAGTTAATCGATTACATCAAGACGACACACGAGGTCATTGACCGCGCGAAAATGCTGACCATTCAGATGGAACTTAGGCGCGCTAATGCTAGGGAAGTAGTGAGAAACCCTCCACCTACACAAACAACAACCGCGCGATACTTGAATGATAATCAAGTCAGTTCCAAAGTTACCTCCCACACAATCCCCACTTTTGACAGGAGGATTTGGGAGTATGGAAATTTTTGAACGCTTTTCCAAGCAAATGTTCATAATCTTCCTACACTGACGGAGCTTTAAAAAATACTATTACTTACTTACTATTACTACTACTTGCTAATTATTTATTAAGATCGCTAAGAGGAGAGGATATAGAAAGGTCCCTCACCAGGACACTAGAAGGGCGATCAAGTCACCATATCCCACATCGAGCCGTAATTACTCTGCAAAAGCAAACCAATAAACTGCGCATAGTATTTGCTACTTCGTAACACTTCAAGGAATGTTCACTGAATGGTGTTTTGTGCCAGGGCCCACATATCCTCCCAGACTTTTACGAAATGTTGTTACGCTTTCGATTCTCGCGCTTTGTGGTAACAACTGACCTCGAAAGGGCCTTTCTCCAAATACGGCTAAATGAAGTACATAGGGATGGAACGCGATTCTTCTAGGTACGTCTAGGTACGCGATTTCAACAAGCAGCCAGATCGGAATAATCTGATCGCTTACTGCTTTACTAGAGTTATGTCCGGGCTTAACTTATCCCCTTTCCTACTCGGTGCTACGATTCATTATTACTTACACAACGAGGTTGAGGACAAAGTTTTCGGAAAAGAAATAAGGGGAAACTTCTACGTAGACAATTTGATCCTTCAACCAGAGGCAAGTGAAGATGCCATTTGTAAGTCCATGGAATCAAGACGCGTTTTCAGTGATATGAACATGAACTTATGCGTTTAGCAGCGGCCACTGCCTTCTTTGTTGCTTTCCTCGCTTCTCGATAATTCTGCCAATTACAGGCTGTTTTGACACCGATAAATACGAGATACAGTTTTCTTTTCCCTCGACGCAGTTTAGAAATCCAATGCTGGTCCCGTACTGTTGCAATCGTCTGCTCTATTTACCAAGGAATCGAGCTAGATGGCCATTCGCCTTGTTGACTTTTTCAACGCGACTTGATTATAACTTTTTCATATGATCCTTCGCGCCTATGCATCCTGATTATTTACCATCGAAAGTAAGAACCACTCTCGCAACAAAGAGGGACGCAGAGACGCGCTCAAATCATCGTGTGAAATTAGTGATCGCTTCTGGAAGATTTGGCAGCATAACTATCTGACTAGCCTACGTTAAAGGCATAAGAAGTTTATCACCTCTAATCGATGTCACCAACTATTCCCAACAGTCTCGCTCTTCTTTATGATCCTGTACAACCACGGAACGAATGGAAACTGGAAACTACCTAGGATTGCAGAAACTCACCCAGGCAATGACGGACGAATACGCTAGGTCGAGTTATTCATATCCACAAGAAGAAAAATTAAGTGCCCCGTCAATCTCATGGTACTGCTGGAATTCGATGATCAGGAAACACCACCTTTCGTAGACAACTTGCCGTCTGCGTTACGCATACGGATATGCCTTGGTCACGAAAGTGGTTCCTGTTTTATATTATGATCCTTTCCATAGTAACTGGGTCAGCAGCAACAGCAACCACGGAAACGAAGGTAACATACGCAGAAAAAGGTGTGCTTACAAACACCAATGCCAAGGATGTGATTGCAATTTAAGCTGACAATCATGCGAAACATTAAAAAACACACCTATGAACGAATACCTTGTGCGGTCTCTACCAAAGGTAACCTGGCACTTCAAACTAGTTACCATGAAATGGCACATTCGAAGCCACCTGTCTACGTTAAAGGCTGTGTGCCCTGGGAAATATTTTTGTGAAAATATTGACTGCAGCATATGCACTTCGGTTTTATTCAACTCAGAATGTTGGCCTATGGGCACTATTTTTCTAGTCGTCCTACTTCTATGCGGCATTATTGCACTGATTTATCTTCTTCTTTACGTTCCAATGACCACTGGGAAACCAGTTTTAACAATGTTTCAGGGTGCGCTACTCTTCATAAGGCTAACTGTGATATTACTCCGCTCTTGCCTTAGATGCATTGCGCACCGCTTTGCGTGCAAAACCCAATATAAAAAAACGCTTAGCAGAAGCTCTGGCTATCATGACGTTATATTCCTTGACGCTTCCAACCACTCACGCAAATCAACATGTTAACATTTTGCAACATCAATAGGCGATAGGCAAGGTTAACTACGGCAAAGAAAATTGTATCCTGTCCGTCACAGAAGTCCTGAAGATCTATACCTTCCAGTAGGAGGCATGCCTATGTTTGACGGGAAGCTCAACGCTAGGCTAGTAGCAAATGCAAAAGTGCATAGCAAAGGACATTGCTTCGAGTGTGACCGGGAAACGATATTCTTCACACGCTCCTCAATGCTGCAGGCAATAGACAGCAAACGGTGCCTCCATATCGGCTCATGTGGTGGGAATAAACGCGCGAACGTTACCTCAGATGCGCTTTTCCTCGAATTACAGCTCGGAAGCAACTTCACTGGTCGTACGGGCAGTCATGCAGGGGTACCGGTTGTGACTGTTTTTATTAAAGTTCTAGTTGTTTATTTTGTCGTGTATACGCAGTTCAAACAAGCGATAAAATAGACGAAAATTTCCGATGCGCCTGCTGGAAAGAAGGCGAGAAGCTCGATATTATGTACTATAGATAGACTCTAAGAAAGAAAACGCTATGTTGCAATCGCTATGTTCCTAATGTGTTGCTACAAGTAAAATCGCTTGAGATCACAATGACATCGATTACATTGCCGCCTTGATGCAACTACTGCACGCTGCGAGGTGATTGTGCCTGCACTACTGTAGAAACAAAAGTCTCTTGACATTGTTCTCCTAAAATCTTCGACAAAGAATTTAGCAATATCGATTCAAAGCTTTCCGTAAAAACCGCTGCGGTAGAATACCGCAGACCAACCGATAGTACAACAGTTGCAAATGTATCCCATATGGCTTCAACAGAATTCATTTTACATATAGCTGAAAACATAATTTTTGACGCTATTGACTTTATGGTTATGGTTAGGAATTGCGCTCCATTGAAAATAGTACAAAGATGCTATAACTTAGCAAAGGGAGCTCATGCTAAGGTAAAATGCCAATGACGTTCGGAAATACTAGGCGAAATTATCTGTGACCATTACCCATTTGTGGTACTATGAGGCCCAATGCTCCGACTTCGTTAATACGCTTTCAGTTTGACAACTCGAGACAAATGATGAACTGCTCAGTTAACTGTGGATGATCACCAAACTTTTTCCTATTAACAGGAACTCTTAAATATACCAGTGGGTTACGTTTCTCCTACAGAAACGCAATAGAGGGAATAGCACGCTATACAATGAGGTAGCATGGCGTGATGTGACGCATATTATAGATGTCATCTTTGCTGGTATAACGCACTCATTGTTATGTTGTCTGGAGTCCCATTAGCACTACTTCTTCTCTACATGTCCCTACAAACCACTGGAATACGCGTAGTCAAATATATTTTTTACATTATAGACACGATAAAAGCCTTACCAATTGACTCCTCAACTTTCCTGTTGAAAAACCTAACCTACAAACGCACGCGAGAATTTATGATTCCTGTAACGCAATCGCATGACAAGACATCTTAATGTCGTTATCTACGCTAGCCATCAATCACGCAAAAAACAAAAAACAATATTATTTGCATTCAATCATCTATTTTTCAGACCATGTTTCCGCACGAAGACATTCAACACAAATACGCATACGCCATACCACCACCCCTTCACCCGTGGGCACCTATGAAAAGATCGTATCAACGTGTCGATACCTAAATGTAACAACTCGATATACATATGTCTACCTTGTATGATCGTTCTAAGTCACTTCGTCTTTCAAATGACGAGTGGAAAGAGCGCATGGGTGAATTGGAAATCCAAGAGATCTCCTGGGAGAAAACGATTAGCTTTAACTCGCGCTGAGCTACGTACCCTGTTTGCCGTTCCGCCGCTTCTCTTCGCGACCGACGCAATCTCTAAAGGCCCCCGCAGACTTCTGCGGCGAGCGACGACGGCGAACGGCGAAACCGCTGAGCGGCGACGGCGAACGGCGAAACCGCTGAACGGCGCCGCTCAGCGGCTTCACTCATCATCAGTGGGAGCGGTGACGGCGAGGTACTGTACTGTTTCTAGTCGGGACCGACTGGTGCTTAACAATAACGCGCCCGATGACGATCGCGTCCGTCTCCGCTATGGATCGCGTCGCGGAAGGGCAGAGCGCAGAGCGCAGACAGACAGACGCTGGAGCGAAACCGCCGGTGCCGCCGGCCGGCCAGCGGCGCCGCTGGCGGCGAGCTCTGCGTCCCTGCCCTATGGTTAAGCAAAGGACAGCGGCAACGCCGCAGAAGTCTGCGGGGGCCTTAAGGGATGCTAGCATTCAATGTGGGAGACGGTCAGGATGTACGAAATAGGCCGCGCCTCTTGCCGGGGGCTGCGATCTTCCTCTCATCTCCCTTGCTCACCCACTCCCAACCCCTAGGCGACACCGAGAGTCTAATGGCTGCCTTACGAAACCTTTGAGACGCAAAACAAAATTTCCCGGTCCGCAGAACAGCGGCTGTACCTCTTCGCCACGCCCCAGCAGGGGGCGGGTGTACATCCAGACAAATTCACAAGACGACCGAACATAGGATCGACGCAATTGAAAAGGAGTTCCACAGACTGAGCCTCAAGAAAAGCAAACTCACTACACGGGACGACCTCCGTAGAAATAATGCAGCAGAACAGCCAGCTGGACGCAATCCGAGCCGCCGTAGAGGACGCAATCGCCGCGAACTGGCGCGTGCTCGATGACGCATCGACAACGCAACGCACAATGGCACTTGGAGCTCGACTACCCGACGCGCCGTGTGAGGGCAAACGCGTTCCGCATGCGGATGCCGCAGGTTTCGAGATCGTCCAAGAGCAGCCGCCTCTACTCGCAGACGACAATGACGACGGAGATGTCGCTGACGAATTTGAGATCATTCGAGACAATATCGATTCCATCGAAGGTATCGAGGAAGGGGACGGCATCGAGCCTATGGATGACGACGAAAAGGAACTACGCAATGCTGCTGAGAGATCAATGAGGTATCGGCTGATCTAGGAGGAAATCCGCCAGACACCGAGCAAGGCATTGAGGATCTCGAGGACTTCGTGTATACGTTAGACCTGGAGAAAACCTGTGAGCCGCGTAATTTCGAGAGAGGATTGATCAAAAGGGGAGACGAACGCACAATGCGATCTGTATACTGTGGACGCATCGACGACCATTACGGATTCCTGTGTCGTCTTCCAAAATTCTGTTAACCGTCGCCGCATCTCGAGAGAAGGAAATCGCTGCGACAAATGCTTGGACTTCAATTCTGCTCGTCACGAATGTCGCCGGACTTACTCTCCTTGATACCACTGCAAGACTCGAGCCCAGCATTCTTCCATCTGCAACCTACCCGAAAGGAGTGAGGATATTCAGAACAGGATTCGCAACGCGCTGGAGGCAAGGAAGCCAGCGAAGGAATGTATACGCGATCCGCAGGATGAGCTGGAGCAACCTCGGCGTCCGTAGACTTGTTGTTCTTTAAAGGTATCAGATTTTTGGGTGTTTTCGCCTTCCTGGCTCGGGAGCAATCGCGACTTTCTCGCGATCATAGGTCGATTCCTGGGGTTTTGTAAAAGAATTTCGCTTTGAGCTTTATCAGATTGTTGCGCTATGCAAACAAAAAACTCTTTAACAAAGAGTCATGTGGGAAATTTACAGGACGCTCTTCTCAATGTTGTTTTTATTTATTCTCGATATTAGCTTTTTGTAGGATGAATTTTTAGGTGCCGTCGTAGGTAATGTATTTATGATCACGCAGTTTTGGTTTAATTACCCAAGTTTGAGGTAAACGGTAATCTAAGACTCGACGTGTATCGAGAAAAACGGACATAAACCGAACCGCCGACACTTGCTTATGTATACAATGTTTTGTGCTGTACGAAGTTAGAAGTTTTATGCAGCACTGGCGTATTCTTCCCCTATGTCAAGTGATGGTGAGCTAGGTCATTTCTGATGTAACTGGACATACATACTCCTTCCTGCCAAGGCAAATTCTCTGAGCACACGGTGACCCTCCCTCCGAGCCTATTTGGGCCTGGGCTTCTTATCATTATCTCAGCTCCTCTCTTATCGCTTATCGAATGCGCTCGCCGTTGCTTCAATGATTCATCTAGTGTTGACTGGACTGGTGTGTTTGTTAAGCCTGCTGGTGGGATATTCCATCAAGGAAAGCAAGAAATCATGTGCGAAGCACCAGAAGGTTAGCTGATTGCATTGTTGTTATTTCTGAAGACAGAGCGGTGCTGAGCGGCTCAGCGTGGGGTCTCATGTCCCACTTCGGGTTGGACGAAATTGAAACTTTGTGCAGTCCATGGGCTTCGACCTCCTTCAGCGTAGAAGTCGGGTATGGTGACATAGAATTATCCATTGTACACGAACTGACGCGTACGCACCTGCAATGCAAGTTTCAATGAGAGCCCTAGGTCAACCGGTATGTCCGCGCGAGCCAAAAAGGTAAAAACTCGCTGCACACGTGGGAGAAGCAATGAAACGTTGTACTTTTTTGAGTTCTGACGGGCTGCCCATTCAACGCGCATGAGCCCACTTTTCAAGTCAAGTTGGACACTTTTCACGTCAAATTGGACCCTCTTCTAGACTAGCCTAAGACTTTTGAAAGAGACTCACTTAGAATAGTTGGCGCTGTGGTACTTAGGGGTGTCGCCTTATAAAAAGTGTCACTAACACGAAGAATTAAACGATTAGACACTGGTTGTAAAGAAAGCAAGCAAACAATGCTATAGCTCTGTTCTGTGCCTGAGCACAGATTTGGGCAGGGTAAGGGTGTGGCTTGAGTGATGCACCTGTGCTAAAATTGCTCACATCCTGGAGTTCCCTCCCTTGCCAAAAACGGAGGCAAATAAAACGCGGATCTGTAATCGAAAAGAGGAGATAAGACTGCACTTACATTCGCTGTATGTAGCTACAGTACCGGACGCTTCTGTTGAATAGACGCCACAAAAACCGCGATTTTGCTTCACCTGCCTGAAAAACCAAGTGCATATTTGAGTTCAGGAGCTCGAGCTCTATCGTTCGGTGTGCATATTTTTTATGAAGCCACGAACATTTTCGAAATTGAAAACTTGCGGTTCATTGCCAAGAGCGGCCGTGAACGAGTTACCCGTCGCAAACCGTCGCAAACCATTGCATGCTCACAATTCCGATTCCGAGAAAGGGTTGGCACTGTTCGTTTCGATTCTTTGAGATCTACCAAACGTGTAGTATACAACGTGTTTACCAGACCACCGCATTTCACGATGGATGGCCAAAAAATTACTTGAGCAGGCTCTTTGCACTAGAGCAGCTTCTCTCTCAGGACAGGCAAGTTTTCGGAGTATCTCAAGCATGGGATACGTTGCCAGGGCACTGTTATGCCAGGAATAATCTGACAGTGGACGTGTACAATGCATACGGAATCGAACCTATTAATCAGGCTGGCGAAAGCATGTCCACTGCGTTTCTATCTTCCCTTAACTAATCCCTTTAGATTTCTATTTTTAAAATAAGAGACATATATTTACGTTCGCAAGCTTGCACCCTATCTAACGAGATACAAATTTCAACAGAGGTGAATAATGCATGTAGGCCCGACAGAATCCATCGACTGGGCGCGACAATTTCTAGAGTGAGATTAGCTCGACGAGAGCATCCCATCTACATGCATGAAAACTACAGCAAACCATTTGGCTTCTACATGCCTAGCATGCAATTAGTTTTGCTATTCCACCGACTGTGGCCGTGTTCTGAGCGCGATAACTCTATCAAGCGTGAACCTTTCGGCCACAGCTTCTGTAGACAGAGAAAAATCTGTAGGACGCTGAAACACAGCAATGTAGTTTATGACTGGACAAAGTTAGAACGGTGCGAAAATGCAGGTTAGCCTTGTGTACACGATTTTTTCCGATTTAAATCGATCTCTGTGAAGTAACAGCCTAAAAGTGCGTTGGCGAGCAGAACACTTTAAGTACTTTACGGTGACGCGTTCATCGCGATCGCAGCTACCTAAATTGCCGAGTCCCAGCTGTCATTTTAGGGCGGCAGACTCTTGGCGGTTAACGTTTCCTGCGCTATTACTCGCCCTTATTTGAGCATCCAACGCTCGCATTAGTACTGTTCTATTCAGCTCTAGCTCGAAAAGCTCCATAGAACAGCATCAATATCGACCAATTCGGGAAATATCGATTTTTTGACAATTTCCCATCGAGGACGAGGCCGCTCTAGGCCAGGCCTGCGCTACGATGACGTCTTCGAAAAACGATGTTTTCGAAACTGGCCACGTTTGATACCATTCGACAGAGCTTTTCATGTGGAAGAATGTTGTTACTGAGTAGCAAGAACTGTAACCTGGGCCAGTAATAGCGCAAGAAACTTCAAACGCTAAAACCGCTGTCCTAGAATGTCAGCCGGGACAAAGGCAGTTTAGGTAGCTGCGGAGCAATGAGCAGGCTGTCGTAAACTACGTCAAGTGTTCTGCTCGCTTACGCACTTTTATGCCGTTGGCTCTCCGCGCCTTCTCGCAGGAGTCGACTGAAATCAAAAAAAAAAATCGTGCAAAGTCTGAACTGCATTTTCGCACCGCTGTTACCTAAACCGTGAGTTAAATTGCTGCTTTCAGCGACCTAATAGAACTTATTACTGCCTACAAAATGCACAAGCTGCAGCCCGGAAAGTTCACACTTGACACGGTTGTCGCCTCGGAACACGCCCGCGCGTGCAATTTAGCACAACAATGGTCGATGTTCTCCGCGTTCATACTCGCCCAGATTACCGTTCTCGCTACTCACAGTAAAACCATTCAATTCAGCATGGAAAGCTCTATCGAATGGTGGCCAGTCTCGAAAACATCGATTTTTGAAGACGTCATCGTCCGCGCGCGCTTGGCCTAGAGCGCCCGCTCCCACGATGCAAAATTGTCAAAGAGTCGATATTTTCAAAATTGGTCACGATTGATACCGTTCGATAGAGCTCTTCGATCTGAACATAATGGTAGCATTGCGAGTGACGAGAGCGTAAGCGTAGGCGAATAAGGGTGAAGAAACTTTACCGCTGCCATTCGCCGCCTTAAAATAGCAGATGGGGCCCATTCATGAGCTAGACCGTGGGGATTTAAAGCATGTCAAGAAACTTGTGCTGCCTACAAAGTCGTCGAGTTGCAGCCGGAAAGACTTGAAAGTGATAGAGATACTGCGATAAGGCTGTTTAGGCAGCTGGGTAGCTCTGAGCACGACATCGCAAAGTGTTTTCAGTGCTCTGCTCACTCACGCGTTTTGAGGCCGTTAGCTCGCCGCGTCATCCCGTGGTGTTCCACCGAAATCGGAAAATGCGTCACACAAGCCTCACCTGCATTTTCGCAACGCTCTAACATAGCCCATTCATGAACTAGACCGTGGTGATTTAAAGCATGTCAAGAAACTTGTGCTGCCTACAAAGTCCTCGAGTTGCAGCCGGAAAGATTCGAACTTGATAGAGTTATTGCGCTCCGAACACCTCCTCGCGTGCAATTTCGAGCGTTCGCTCCACACGATAGACAAGTTTGCTTCTATATGCATTGCTCACAGCGCACTCTAAAGCCTCGCTGGGAAAGAATACGGCAAGTTCTGAGTAGGGTGGCCGGAAATTTCTGATAAAACGCGCCAAACGGCCCGAAGCAGTCTTGAGGTCTTTACATTTTTCAGCAAGGAAGATAGAAGCGCAGTGGACATGTCTTCGCCCACTTGATTGCTAGGTTTGATTTTGTGTTCTTTGCATACGGCACACTCTTGGAGCATTCCTGGTACTATAGAACAATGACAACGTACGCCATGCTTGAGATACTCCGAAAACATGCGTGTCCTAGGAAATGAGCTGCTCCATCGCGGTGTCATTTTTTGGTCACCTACAGCGAAAATGCGGTGCTCTTGTAAATTGTATAAATGCGTGTGTAGATCTCGAGAAGGCGAATCACACGGCGCCAAAAAACCTAAAATTAAAGGAATTGTGAGCATGCAACGGTTTGCGACGGACGACTCATCCACGGCCTCTCTTGGCACTGGAGCACAAGTTTTCAATTTCGACAATTTTCATGGCTTCATATGAACTGTCTATACCATACGATAGAGCTCAAACTCCTGAGCTCGGTTATTCAAACGGGTGATTTTCAGTCGTTTATCAGAAGGATGCAAAAACCGCAAAATCGCGGTTTTTGCGGCGTCTATTCAAAAGACGCGTCCGGTACTGTACTAGCCACGACTGGCCGCCGCGGCATGCTAAGGTGACCCCCCCAACTATCATAGCGCCGAATAATTTTTGTTCGAGGAAAATTTTGGTATAACTTTCTTTGAAGTTTTGATTCACTTCTCAATAAGAGAGCGCATAGTCTGAAATGTTATAGACGTTTTATTTTTCGAGGAAAACAATGATTTAAGGGCTGTTTTAACACGATGACGACCGCGCCTTTTTCGCGTGTCTGGCGCATGGGACCAATCGATTTTTTGCAACGCCGACAGCGTGGCATGACATCATGTCACACGGTCTAACGCGACCGCTAAATTCTTCTCTTGATGGAAGGCGATGATGAGCATGACGAGGTGATCCAGGGCGACGTTGATGCTGAGGCCGATATCCTTGCACTACCAGCTGACGATGATGATGGCTCAGAAAATAAAGAAATAGAATCCGTAGCAGAAAATGAGGATGAGGAAGTTTGGAAAGCCCCTACTTGGTGGAACTTTGCGGCGGAGTCCGCCTTTCATGATGATGTGTTCGACTGCGTTAGTCCGATCGATTATTATCGATTATTTTTCAATGACGAGTTGTTAATTGAAGCCATTACTTGATGTGAAGCTCAATAAATCAGTAACCGAAAATTGCTTTTGGGAATTACGCTTTTTACAGCAATGTCTGAAGATGAATTGCAATTAACACAAAAAAAAAGTTCCTTGGAAAGATCTGAATAAAACTAGAAAAATAAATTATAAGGCTGCGGCCTGACATCATGTCACACGGTCCCACGCGGCCGTAAGGGTGTGGCCTTACATCAGGCCACACGGTCGTCAACGTGTTAAGGAACAGGAAGGCGGCCATTTTTTAGTGCTAAAACAGAGACTGCGCCATGCCCTCGACTGAAACGTCGCGATTTTTATTCGATTGACAGTGAAATTTTTGTTCGCATGGAGTTTTACACCTGCAAACGGTGCAACACAAACAAACTATAAAAGCACATATCCTCACGTTGATGCTGATTGTCAGTAGTATTTACACCATCAATCACATAAACGTTGCGGTGAACTTCTCGAGTGTCTGGCGCGATCCAGTCTTTTAGTGCACTACTTGATTGTTGCGTTGTTGTGCTTCAAAGCAAAATTTAGCTTATCATTTTTCTTAAAAAATAAATCTTTCATGAAACTATTACACATACTGAAGCAGGAGAACCAAAAAAAAATCAAAGAAAGTTATACTAAATCTAATTATCATAGTGGGCCTGTAGTTTACCCTGCTTAGCTTTTTTTCGTAAAAAAGGACTAGGCTACGTATTTCTTTGGTAGCAATCTTCAACGAGTAAAAATTTCTTGGATTGAGTTGGGTGGGATAAACAAAAAGTATGCCATAACCGCTGTTCCTTTTTCATTAATATTTGTCCCGCTGGCTGCAAGGTCAGCAAAAAAGAAAATGCAGCATAGACATGAAGCAAACGTTTTTCAGGCTAGGGAAAGTATGGATGGCAAATCGGAAACCTGCTAGCTGGTACTGCTATCGCTGCATTTATTGGCATTATTATCATTATATTAATGGCATAAAAAGCTGCTCTCGATTCTTGTTCTAATGAAGAAAAGGTGTTTTAGTAATTTTGCTAGATTTGGAAGACTGCAGCACATCTTTCAATCAAAATTGGTATTGCATAGTATGGCAAGATCAGGAGGACCGAGGTCAATAATGACCAACTTCATCACCACTTTAGGGATTTTCTCGAGAATTGCTAAGGCAACTGAAGCAAAGTCGGATTAGGTGCATGGCATAAGAGCGCGCAATTGGAGCTGGAGCACGCTTTTTCTAGGATCGACGCGCCGCACACGTGGGTTGCATTGACGTCCACGTGGTCATTCGATCGATGCGTAATCCACGTTGAGTGACGAGAGAGGTTTTATCACGAGCATCTTGGATGGACCACAACCCGGAGTCCCTTCCCGAGCCAGAAAATTAGTACCCAGCTGCGCACTTCCAAGCGAAGCAGTTTTAATACGCTTAGAATCATCACATGGAGATATGCGTGCCTCAGTGTTAAGCGCTCGCGCGAGGGAAACCATGCTCTAATCCAAGTTTCGCGCTCCAAAATATAATCCGACTTCCGTTGTGGCCATTGCTCCACTCGATAGGAGGGCGGACAACTCCAACGCCGCGTGAACACCATCTGGCGTCGGATTGGAAACTGGACGAATTGTCGCGATTATGTTGCTTCCGACAGTTACGGCTAGTGACTCGCGATGGAGCGCGAGAGTGTGTGCTGGCGACTGTCGACCACATTTTTCGCGTAGAAGAAGGAGAGTGGTTGGGTGAGACACGTCTGATGCCTCTTGGTAGGGAATTCTATACCCAATTCCATGCGTACCTCGCTCGTCCTAGTGTATTGTTAACCGGTAGCAAATGAGACTGCATAGAAACCTAACGAAGTGAGCTGTTATATCTACATACATGTCTACTGCACGCGAACTTACGAGTAATAATCCTTCTTGAAGATTCCTTCCTGATTCATGCATTTAGCACTCCGATTCTGAAAAAAGGCCCCTTTCAATGACCCAGAGAATCGGTCAATAAGTATAACGTCAATCTTCGTTAGAGCGTTTGAAAAGGTTGTAAAGAAGCACATTTAAGCCCATATTGAAGACCATAATATCATTTCAAAGGACCAATTCGGTTTTATGAAACGGCGTTCGGTAGAAACCTTAGTTCTTAGCTCCTTAAACGACTGGCCAACAGCTATAGATAGAAGAAAGCGGACGTATGTAATCTTTTTCAACTTTTCCAAAGCGTTTAAGGCAGTGTCGATCAATAATTTGCTATACAAGATGGAAAGAATTGGTATTCATCCAATGATAGTGTCTTAGACTAAATGTTTTCTTCCCGGAAGAACATACCAAGTTAGGTTAGAGACAGTGTTCTCCGCAATTTTTTCTTCTCCTAGTGGCGTTCCACAGGGAAGTATCTTGTCACCTTTGCTATTTCTCCTGTATACCTACGAATTTCCTGAAGCTATTATCAGCTTAGGGGTCAGCTGCAGAATGTATGCTTCTTCTTCATCTTCTTCTTCTTCTTCAGCGTCTGTCCCGCCTCGTAGCGGGGTCCGCTATGCTGGTTCCACCTTTCCCGATCCAGCGCTAGGTCAGGATGGACACCAGCAACCTTTTAGTCCATATGTAACGTATGTAACGTGTCAGACCAGCGCTGCTTCGGACGCCCTCTAGACCACTTTCCTATTACCTCGAAGTTAAGGCCTATCTTGCGGCCGCTGTCTTCCTTTCCACGCAGAACCTGGCCGTACCATCGTAAGCGAGCTTCGCGCATCTTTTCGGCTATCGGCGGAAGAGCTCGGACTCGTGAACGAGGGGTAGGGGGTTTTGATCCCTAGACTGCGTTTGTTTTGCATTTTTGCAAAGTCCATGTTTATCATATAGGTAATCTACCTAGGGGTATTATAGTATGTTATAGAGCATGTTTACATATAACATATGCTTCAAACTTTAGCTAAAATGTTCACTTCTGTGCGTCACTTATTTCAAGCCTATTTTGTGTGAAGCTGTAGCTATGTAATGATAGATATTTTTTGACACTAGTTAAAAGTTCCGACTCCACCGACAAGACTTCGGTCAAAATTTTTTCGCTGAAACTTTGTCTAGGGGGTTATTTAGGGTGCTGATCACGAATATGACATTCGTTCTTCACGATTAGGTTGGATAATATAGATATCGAAAGGCATAGGATTACATTCTTAAAGTTTCTGACGGTGACGGCAGGTAGATACAGAATCGTGAAAAACGGATGTCAGATTCGTGATCAGCATCCCAAATACCCCCCCCCCCTAGATAAAGTTTCAGCGAAATTGGTGATCCTGCCTGGATCACCCTTGATAACGGTATGGGTAGCTTCCGACCGAATCGTGAAGAATGGATGTCAGATTCGTGATCAGCACCCTAAATAACCCCCTAGACAAGGTTTCAGCGAAAAAATTTTGACCGAAGTCTTGTCAGTGGAGTCGGAACTTTTAACTAGTGCCACAAAATATCTATCGTTACATAGCTATAGCTTCACATAAAATAGGCTTAAAATAAGTGATACACAGAAGTGAACATTTTAGCTAAAGTTTGATGCATATGTTATATGTAAACATGCTCTATAACATACTATACCCTAGGTGGATTACCTATATGATAAACATGAACTTTGCAAAAATGCAAAACAAACGCAGTCTGGGGGATCCAAACACCCGACCCCTCGTTCACGACCCCGAGCTTTTCCCTACTACGCAACCTGTGCACTGCGCTGACTCGCGATACGAGCCCTCAACCCGCGCGCGCCCGTCAGCACGTGAATCAACAGGGCGCCAACACGCGATTTCCGTCGCCCCTAACTCTGCGCAGAGTGGTATTGGGGTAGAGATACCTGCAGTTTGTTACTTCCCAGGGAGAGCAGGTTCTGCCCATATACAACATTTGCGCCCTTTCCACCTACCGTTGAGATAGTATCCTGGTGAGTCCAAACCACTCCAAGCGATCACACCAAGCTTGCACCTCTCGCTCGATTTCATCTTTTTCTTCGCTAGCGAGCATTACGTCATCAGCATGAAGCAAGGTTCAGGGGACTGGCTTCTGAAGATCCCGTGTAATGGCGTCCATCACGACAACAAAGAGGAGTGGGGAAAGCGCAGAACCCTGGTGCACCCCAACAGAGATGGGAAACTCCATCGAGGATCTAACTGCAGCTTGAACTCGACTCTCTGGACAAGAGTAGAGAATTCGCACCCATTCTATGAGCTCTTCAGGAACTCCATGTCGTTGCAGGGCGTGCTATATCACTTCACGCGGTACACGGTCAAAGACCTTCTCTAAGTCGAGGAAGGCGATATGCACTGGTGTATGTTCCTCGCGGTGCTTCTCTGTCAGGAGACGGGCAGCGTGAATGGCATCAACAGTGCCACAGCCAGCCACGAAGCCGCACTGATTGCTGGAAAGCTTGACGATGTCCCGAATTCGTCCATCGACAACTCGCCCAAAGATCTTCATGCTGTGCAAAAGCAAGCGAATCGGACGGTAATTGGAGCAGTTTGCAAAACTGCCCTTCTTCTTCCAAATCGGAATCGTTGTACTTTAGCTCCAACAGTCAGGTACTTTATTCTCTGCTACAACCTGATTAAAGAACTTCGCGTGCCACTCAGCCGGGTACCAAAACTTTGACTTCCACAGATCAGCCGCCACGTCGTCGGGCCCAGTCGCTTTGCCTGGCCTCATCTTCTTCAGAGCCGCTTCTGTCTCCTCCACGGTGATCTTCTGGACGGGGCCGTGGGTTGGAGCCGTTGAACGGATGGCTGGATAAAGAAATTCTACCGTAGAGATTTCCTCGAAGTAATCGCGCCATCGCTTCAATGCTTTCTTGCGGTCCATAAGAAGACGGCCATTCTCATCATTGATGCCGAATAAGTTTTCAATGTCCTCGGTCTGCCGATGGCGATTCCTAGCAAGCCGGTACAGATACCGCTTGCCATCGCGTGACTCGAGCTTCTCGTTGACATCTCCATAATGAGTGGCTTTTGCAACAGCCACGGCCTTCTTTGCAGCTTTCTTCGCTTCTTGGTACTTCCGCCAATTATCGGCTGTCTTTTCGTCGAGATACATGTGATAGAGCGTCTTCTTCTCTCGAACTTTGACTTTCACGTCATCTGTTCACAGCAATGCCTGCTTGTCGACCTTCCGTCGCCCAGGCCCGAGCTCCGACTGTGCAGCTTGACGTATCGCGTCGGTCGCCTTCTTCCAAGTTTCGTCGACAGTCGTGACTGTCAGTAACCTCACGCGAGAAATCTGAGGGGCTTCCTTCTCTCTCATTCGCCACCACTTGATTCTTGGTGCACCGCATCGCTCGACCCGCTTCAGCCTCGGAGGGGCGATCTTCAAAGTGCAGATCAGTGGTCGATGTTGTGGAGCGACGGTCTCATACGGCACGACCTTCGTGTCTGTGATGAGACTTCGGTCACGATCCTTCACAAGGACAACGTCTCTGAGTTTTGGTGCCCCCAAGTATGAGATGAGGTGGCATCGCATTTTCGGAAGATGGTGTTCACTATGGTGAGGTTATGCGATTCCGCATAATCAAGAATACGCTCACCATCGGCGTTACGTGACTCGTACCCGAAACCACCGTGACAGCTGCTCCCGTCCTTCGTAGCACCTACGTGCCCATTAAGGTCACCAGCGACTATGAGGACATCTTTCGACAGTACCTCTTCTGTCTTCTCATCAAGCAGGCTCCAAAACTTATTCTTGGTTTGCTCGGAGCAACCTGTCTGCGGAGCAGACGCGGAAAAGAAATCACGTCGTTGCTCTTCTACGGCGACAACAATCTTCATCAAGCGGTCGTCGAAACGTTCTACGCTTGCAATCGCGTCACGGAAACGCTCGGAGACGATCATACCGACACCCTGGTGGTCCTGGGGCTTCCACATATAACGGCCTTGAAGCCACGTCCTATGTCCCTTGACCTGCGGCAGGACCACCTCGTCTCTAGTACCGCTCAGAAATCGACTCTTCTTCGCTCCAGTGCTTCAACCAACTCGCACGGGTGGCCCGTCAACGTACCCACACTCAGCGTAGCCACGCGGGTCCTGCTTACGTTACGGGACTTTCGGACTAGCGCAGTTGCCCCCCCCCCCCGATGCCCTCCTCGCATCAGGGACCCTCGCATACTTCTCACACTCGCCGGGCTCTGCGAGTGCGCGTCGGCTCCCGCGGACGTCGTACTATCTCGAAATACTTGAACTGTCATACACCATGTGATGTGACATGGGTCTTCGTAGGCCGGCCTGTCACAAGGGCTTGTCGCCTTCAATCGAGTGTCCGTGTTCGGCTCGGTTCGCCAAAGCGGGCAGTTTCCAGTGGCACACGGAGGAACGGACATCGCCGCCGCAAAATGTATGCTGACGATGTGAAAGTTTATACTGAAGTGGACGAACAGTAACCTTCTCATGAAATTCAAGCCGCAATTAATTTTATTGAGAAATAGGCTACAACTTGGGATTGCCTTTGGCCGCAGAAAAATCGCGTTGTCTTGTCATACAGACAAAACGTCAGCGCAATTCACCAAATTACAAGCTCAAGGACACAAATTAAAAGCACGTAGCAAACGCCCGTGATTTGGGTTTTCGTATATCTAGGCTTTGATTTCCATTATAAGGCAACTGTTAAAAGGGCGAATTATTTGTATTTACAACTTGTTCACACAGCTCAAAACCAATTATTCTCTTGCACTTCTTTGTGCATATAAAACGTATGTTAGGCATGTTTTAGAGAGCGGTATTTCAGTGTTCAATCCTTTCAAAATAAAAGACATTGCTCTTCTGGAAAGCGTCCAGAACAACTTCACCCGAAAATTATTTTTAAGATGTTTTGGAACTAAGTATGACAACATACCTAGAGGTCCAGACAGGGCCAAACAGCTTAAGTTACTTTGCCTCCGCAGTGGAAGGAAGATGGTCGACATGACCATGATGTTTAAGAATCTTACGAATAGAATTTCAATAGAACCAACGACATTTTTTGGTGCACCTCTGACTACCAATAGGAGAGGGAACCTAAGGTTTTACCTTTCTACTCCAAAATCGCAGACAAGATCGAACTTCCTCATTTACAGAAACCTTAAGGACTTGCATTTATTATTAGGTGAGGATGACAATATAATAAACATGTCTGTGAGTTTGTTCAAGTCCTTAATGGTACGTAAAAAGGTATGATAGTTGTGCTGTGTTAAATTTTATATTTGTTGTAGTTTGTGTGACCTAGAATCTGTTTATCAGTCACCAGACGTTCAGCGGTCTATCGGCCGCCAAACGTCTGGTTGGGGGCTTCGCCCCAAACCCCGAGAATAGAACAACCCCAATCTTCCTTCTTTCTTCTTTGGGCCTTCTTACAGTAAAAAAACCGTTTTTACTATATAGATTTGTGCAGCGGTATATTGTAGGGCGGAATTTTCACTGCGCATATCAGGCCCATCCACCCTTCATCACATGCACGCGATTTATTCTCCGAAACGCTCGTTCTCTACGTGTCGAGAAATAGGTAATGAGAGTCCCAATCCGGTGCTTAATCAGCAAAATCATAGTTAAAATTAATCGGTATTGGTCGACAACGCTTACTGTCCAACGGCAATAATACTCCTCCGAATCCCGTGGTCACTCTCTCTACTCCCCCCCCCTCTCGAAATACTTCATTTCCTATGTGCTGGCAAATAAAAGGAATGAGAGTCAAGCGCGCACATGTGACACTGAGTACCGGTTCACGTGTCAGCACATTGCCACGACGTCCATGACACCCCCTTCTGCACTCTGACACAAGTGCCAAGACTTCAGTAAGATCTTCAGACACACACTGAACGATGTTGAGGGAAGATGCTGGTCTCCCCCTTATTCACGCTCCCTCCTCTAATGGTCCCCCTTTGTTGGTCCTCTCCTATTGGTAGCCCTTACTCGGAATCCCTACGCACATTGGACGACGTCTTCTGAATCTTGACTCACGTTAGACGACATCATCAGCACGTCTTCTGAATCCCTACGCACGTTAGACGACGACTTCAGCACGTCTTCTCAATCCAGAGGCATCTGAATGACGTCTAGAGCACGCCCTCTGAATCTCTACGCTCTGCACTTGATCCCCATTAATACCCTGACACGTTTCCAGCTGAATATATTGTAAACTTGGGTGGTCAGCCGCAAAGGTTATCAATTGGCCAGCAATCGCCCATGGTTAAGTTCAAAGAAAGCCCGGCTGGCATACGCCGCACTGAAGTATGCATCTTTTGGCTTCAGCCCGTCCTCCCTGTGACGGACACGTGACATTAGCCGATTATATATAGTAGGATTACTTATGTAATGCATTACTATGTTCATGTCTGATAAATAAATAATAAATAAGGGGAGTGTTTGTTAACAAAGTGCGGGTGGAATGAGACTCAATATATTTCAATTGTTTGGAAGAAAACGGCCAAGGACCTGGTTAGGAAAATCCGAAACAAAAACTGGGCCGGAATTATTAAGTAAATATTTCGGAAGCTTGTAAGTTCCCGAAATTTTTAATATTTTGCGTTGAACAGTTGGCCTTGTTATCAAGCGTTTGAAGTTTTCAGAGACTGCTAAGACGTGAGATAGTTCTTCCCTTAACTCTAACTTGTTCTACACTTGACCGTCACCTTTCTCCAACTCACTTGCCATAGTTCAGGTGTAATGACACTGACAAGCACTCGTCTTAGCAAACACTAAGAACCTTTGTATTTCTCCATACTACAAGCAGAAGTAGCGGCATGTTACTGCTTCCTTTTTCTTACCTCCACCGAGGGGTTCGTCTCTTTCATTTGGGCACTCTCTCTGTAGTGGCACTAGGGGGGGGGGGGGGGGGGGTTAACCATGCAAGGCTAATCAAGGTGTCTGATGGAGTAGGCACTGACAAAATTTTGTGCTCCGCGGCTAACCACTCGTTTCAGCGCTGAGACATCGTATGCGGCTAGCGCGCGACGTCGCGTTGGAGTTACGTCCTAGAGCCCTACTCGATATGCTCTAAAATAATAGAGGTACAGAGAAAACGTTGTTGCTCTGAACTGATTGATATCTTCACAACCACTTCTACATGGAAAAAGGATGCACTGCACCCTTATCGGAGGAGGGCATATAGTCATAAAATGAATTGAATTTAATCCAATTCAGTAATGGTTTTCGGGGGAGGAGCGTTCTACCCCCCAACCCCTGGGCTTGCTCGAGAGTCCAGTGGCTGTCTTACGAGATAGTGGAGACGCAGATATTTGCCTCGCCTCTGTTTAAAGGGCGGGGGTAGAATGCCACCCCGTCATGATTTTCACCTCTCTCGTTCGAGCTTCTATGAGGGCTAAGTCGCTGTCATATTATTCGAGGGCTTTTAATTTAATTCAGGGGATCTGATTGTGTGGCATAGGATACCGTACGCAAACGACGCTTTCCGGTTGCACCTCCTGGCTAAAGCAGATCCTTAAAGAAGTTGAAAAATAACAATTTAGAGACAGTATTTCATAAAGTGCATGTGGTGTTACCGTTCTGGCTGTTACATTTAGTAGCACCCTTTTCTTGCGCTTTGAAGAACGGTGCGTGAACGGATTTCTTTATCACTACAAGGGGTATTCTCGGATTTACTCTCACGATTTCAAGAAAATATGATTAAACATGTAATTTTACTACACCATTTATCGAGAAGTAATGACGTCTGAAATCTAACGTCGATGCAGGCAGCTGTTGATAAGTTGTAGGAGCGGGTCATGGGGTCTACCTTTGGCGTAAAAAAACGGTGTTTATGAGAATAGGGTTTTCATCAGATTCTTTAGCTTACAAGAATGGTGCAGCCCATCCCCTGCAGTTGGAGCGATGCATGACCCACCAGGAGACTTCCCCAAAAGTAGGTCGGAACGGCTCAAATGTCGTATATGGGCAGAATCGCTTCTCTCTTTGAAACAACAAAATGCAAATATCTCAACCCCAATGCAACTTTGCGCAGCGTTAGGACGATGGATTTTGGGCCATTGGAAGCGATAGCCCTCGGCCTGCACTGCGAGGGCGGGCTCAAGTTGGCTGGAAACAGCGATGACGGGCGAGCAGTGGATAGAGGAGTGGCGTGGTGAGACGGAGAGGTTTGTGGTTTGACTCCTTTGTGTTTTTGCACTACCTGACATATATTCGCCACATTAACCAAAGCACTCTGTATGGAAGAAAAAAGTAGCCAGAAGGGAAATCTGGCTCTTCTTCTTCTTCAGCGTTTGTGCCGTTTAGTAGAGGAGTCCGCACTTCTGGTATGGTGTTGCCACTTCGCGCGGTCAAACTCTTGATCGGGATGGATACCAGCTTCCTTTAAGTATATGTGCAACGTATCAAGCCAGTTTTGTTGTTTAGACCTTTACTCCGTTTCCCGGGCATATCTATGTTGAGGCCAATCTTCCGAACCGTGTCGCCGTTTGCAAAGAACATGGCCAT